>CAUZXS010000404.1:0-85000 GCA_963585895.1 Sepioteuthis lessoniana
CGTAGGTCAGCTAGTCACTGGTGAATGACTAAGGTAATTAAAAATGACTAGAAAAAAAGTTCCCAAATCTTCTGCGAAGGTGTAGAACAACTGGAAGGAGCAATTACAATTAGTATCCATGTCACTTTTATGTTCCATAGTTTTTTCAGTTCTCTAGCAAAGTCCACTATTCGGCAGGTTCACTTTTTTTTTTTTCACTATCACTTGGTCTGGTCGTCTGGCCAAGTTTAGGAGATCTGTTTATATCTAAAAATGTCAAAATCGCAATCAAGTTATTATTATCATTATTATTTATTTATTTATTCATTCATCTATTTATTTATTCGAAACCATATAGCCGTGTGCAAATTGTTTTTATCTGATAAGAATACTGGATAAATAAAATTACTAATGTTAAATAACAATAGTTAAAATCATTTAACTGTGTGCAAACAAATGATTAATGTTAAATAGAATTATTACGAATAGATAGCAATACTTGAAACCGTTTAACTGCGAGTAAATTACTTATGTTAAATAACAGTACTTAAAACCGTTTAACTGCCCAAACAAATGGTTGATTTTAAATATAATGATTAGAAAATATATAGAAATACTTATAACTATTGAACTGTTAACAAACAAATGAGCACTGATTCTTTAATAAAAATAATGCTACCAAGAACGTTTTGCTTACGAACTACATATATATATATAAACAGGAGTTGGCTTTAAATAGACTACAAGTGTTGATATGTCATAAAACACAACTAAACCAAACCAAATTCATTTCATAGACTATCTGCTTGTCGATAGAATTTTATTCTCACTGGGTGCATCTCAAATGGAATCTTATGTCAGACTATACTAATCTTGGGAAATACCTCCCTCAGCGTTTAAGTACATCATTTTTTTTATCACATATGTTTATGAGAGGGTGTATGCCAAGATAAATCTAAGCTTACTTATCTCTATATGCCTTAACTTGATAAACTAATGCCCTTACTGCAAATGTTTTTACCGAACCGGATTGACTGCTGATGTGATGCAAAAGTCTCAAAAGATACATCTCGGCTAAAGGGAAGATTTTCAAAAAGACGCCGTCGTCTCTGACATGTAATTGGTGCCTTGAGATAATGGCATGAAAATCTATGAGAGATTCCAAAGGAGAATTTTTCAGGGGCGATCTGAGAAAGAAAGAAAGAAAGAAAGGGTGTATGAAATAGAAAGAAAGAAAGAAAGAAAGAAAGAAAGAAAGAAAGAAAGAAAGAAAGCGTGTATGAAATAGAAAGAAAGAAAAAGAAAGAAAGAAAGAAAGAAAGGATGTAAGAAATAGAGTTGGTTGGTTGGTTGGTTGGTTGGTTGGTTGGTTTAATGTCAAATCAACCTTTGTAGGTTATTTAACGCCAAATCCATTTTTATGAAAATAGTTCTTTTTCCAACAGTTCAGTTTAACACAAGTACACAGTTTAAATAAAAGTAAAGTTTAGTTGTGAAAAACATTTCTATTTCAAGCTATTCAGTTTAAACGAACAATTCAGTTTAACATAAGTATGCAGTTAGTTCTATTTAACCCATAGATGAGACCCTATCAAGTGCCACCACGCCGGGCCAGAGAGGACCTGGGAGCAATGGCAATGAAGGGGTGCTCCGCATTCGCCAAAGCCCCAGCATCACTGGAACCCCACCAACAGATTGTTTAGAGTCATATCTAGGACACTCATTGTGGGTGGGTGGGGCCTCCCCCTCTGCAGAGGTGCAGTCAGTGTATCCTACAGCCCCAGCCGACTGGGCTAGTTAGAAATAGAAAGAAAGAAAGAAAGAAAGAAAGAAAAGGTTTATGAAATAAACAGAAAGAAAGAAAGAAAGAAAGAAAGAGTGTATATAAGAGAAAGAAAGAAAGAAAGAAAGAAAGAAAGAAAGAAACTGTGTATAAGATAAACAGAATGAAAGAAAGAAAGAAAGAAAGAAACGGTGAATGAAAAAGAAAGAAAGAAAGAAAGAAACGGTGAATGAGAAAGAAAGAAAGAAAGAAAGAAAGAAAGAAAGAAAGGGTGTATGAAATAGAAAGAAAGAAAGAAAGAATGAAAGAAAGAAAGAAAGAAAGAGAGGGTGTATGAAATAAAAAGAAAGAAAGAAAGAAAGAAAGGGTGTATGAAATAAACATGAAAGAAAGAAAGAAAGAAAGGGTGTATGAAATAGAAAGAAAGAAAGAAAGAAGGGTGTATGAAATAAACATGAAGAAAGAAAGAAAGAAAGAAAGAAAGAAAGAAAGAAAGAAAGGGTGTATGAAATAAACATGAAAGAAAGAAAGAAAGAAAGAAAGGGTGTATGAAATAGAAAGAAAGAAAGAAAGAAGGGTGTATGAAATAAACATGAAGAAAGAAAGAAAGAAAGAAAGAAAGAAAGAAAATCAGATAAAAATAACCTGTTAATATTTCAGATGTCTAAATGTTCGTTTGGAATCTGAGCAGTAAAAATGTTTTCTGTCCTATTTTCTCGTTAATGTACTGTTTTGTTGTTTACACAAAAACAGGTGAATTGGGGAAAACAAGAGCAAAAGCGGAAGATGAGAGCAAAGCGAAATCAAGTGGGGAAAAACAAATGGAAAAAAAAATGTCCCGGATAAAGGTCAACACATATAAACACTTGGTATTGTTTTCTTTCTGGAAGATTCGAAACAATAATTTCAAAATATTTCGGACGTTTAAAAATAATTCTTTCTCTAATTACAACAATTCTTAATACTATCTTTCCAAGCAGCGGTTGTAACGATACTGCTATGTGAATGCCCCACATGGACGCTAATTAAACGTATGGAGAAAAAGCTGGACGGCAATTACACAAGAATGCTGCGAGCCATAATGAACAAGTCCAGGAGGCCACAACCCAACAAAACAGCAGCTCTACGGCCACCAACCACCCATCACTAAAACTATCCAAATTAGACGAACCGGAGAAGTAAGGACGAACTCATAATCGATGTACTCCTGCACATAGACGCGCAAAGGTTGGACGACCAACTAGAACCTATCTAAAACAGCGCTGTGTCGATACTGGATGTAGTCTGGAAGACCTCCCGGGAATGATAGACAATAGAGACGGATGGCGAGAGAGGGCCAGGGAGACCCATGCTAAAATAACAATTAGAAACGTTAAAAAATAAAGGAAATTCTAATTTTTTACGGCAGAAGGAATTGTAAATTTAGTTTCTGGGTTTAATTATAGCCCAGAAGGAATAACTTTTCCAGCATTTTATCGAAGTGTAATATAATAGCCGATGGATTTCGGTTCATGCCCTTGAGTTTAGTTAGGCTGAGAACCTTTCGGCTCAGCACATGGGTTAGTTGGGTGCCGCATTGAGGCAGGTGTTAACGCGGGTGCGTGCGGGCGGATGGAGGTATCACTCAGATGTCACAATAGTCCGAGACGAAACGGGGTGAAAGGGTGCGGGTGACGTCACGCACCGGAAGCGCGCAGAGGTTTGTGTGAGAATTTGAAGAAAGTTAAAGAGTTGAGATTAGACACTGGACGAAGACGGTCGACTTTTGGTGCTCGCAGACGAGCCGCTCGAGATGGGGGCCAAATGAATAAGACAGCATAGAAGATTGTGTCTGTCCTCCTTACGTCGAAACCTTTAACTCAAAGTTAATAAAAAGGTTTCGTACCTGAACAAGAAGTCGTTACGTGTTTTCGAATTTCGAGATTCCTATGTTCTATCGTTATGAACATTATATGTCCATTTCGGACATAGCGTTAATTGTGAATATGGTACAGAAGATTCAATACCATTTTTTTAAAACGATGTGCTTCTTTGTCGGATGAACAAACAGAAAGTAAGTTTGTTGCTTCAAAAACGTGGCACAGATGAGAATACGAAGTATACAAATTTGATTTTTCCAAAAACACCAGACGAAATCTCGTTTGACTAAACGATAAATTTTTTGCCCAGTATTTTTGGCGAAAGAAACAGTTTGCTCCATACCAGATGCAAGTATTTGAATTTAAGAAAACAAGAGGACGAGGATTTTGTCACTTTTTTCCGGAAATGTAAAGCAGGAATGTGAATGGTTTAATTTGAAAGATTTATCTACTGACATGTTCAAATGTTAGGTTTTTGTTCAGGGATTGGCTGCCAACCGCGATAAAGACATCCATTCACGAATATTAGATAAAATTGAGCTGGACACGGATATAAATTTGCAGAAAATCACAGAAATGTCAACGCATGTTAAATATTAAACACGACAATTTTACAATTGAAAAGAAAGATATTTCATGTATTCATGCAGTCTGACCTAAATTGAAATCTGCAAAAGATGATGGAAAACCATCTCTGTGCTATGGAGGCATTAGGCTTCATTTTAAAAAACACATATCTTAAAAATAAAAAGTGTTTTTTCGTGTGGTTTTTTGAGCTACAAAGGTACGCACTGCCGAAGGAAAAATAAAAATTTGAGGAAAAAAAAGGTACTTTCAGTGTCCGTGGAAAACAAAAGGTTTAATGACAGAGCAAAAGTGATACTGTCAAGAAAAGAGATTAAGGGGTCGGGGCAGAAAAGGTACTTTCAGAGTCTGTGGAAAACAAAAGGTTTAATGACAGAGCAAAAGTGATACTGTCAAGAAAAGAGATTAAGGGGTCGGGGCAGAAAAGGTACTTTCAGTGTCCGTGGAAAACAAAAGGTTTAATGACAGAGTAAAAGTGATACTGTCAAGAAAAGAGATTAAGGGGTCGGGACAGAAAAGGTACTTTCAGTGTCCGGGGAAAACAAAAGGTTTAATGACAGTGCAAAAGTGATACTGTCAAGAAAAGAGATTAAGGGGTCGGGACAGAAAAGGTACTTTCAGTGTCCGGAGAAAAAAAAAATGTTTAATGACAGAGCAAAAGTGATACTGTCAAGAAAAGAGATTAAGGGGTCGGGACAGAAAAGGTACTTTCAGTGTCCGGGGAAAACAAAAGGTTTAATGACAGAGTAAAAGTGATACTGTCAAGAAAAGTGATTAAGGGGTCAGGGCAGAAACGGAAATATGTAAATGTAATGATAAATGGCGTAAACATAAAATTACAGCTTAACATAGATCTATTAATCTTTTGATGTGGAAACAGAGAGGGAGCCCTCTGTTGAAAAAAGAAACTAAGTGTGGCTCGAGGAGTATCAGGAAAGAAATTAAACTTTAAAGGGGAGTTTATGTACCATATTTCTTTTCTAAGAAAAACGTTAAAATCAAAAGTGTATGTCTTACGAAATATGTCAAATTTATTTGGTAATAGTTGGTGACCGTAATTGAGGGTGACCCGAAGGCTCCCTTTTCAATAGCTACTACACCGAGGTGTAGGGGAGGGCGCTACTCCTTTCCCTGAAATGCTCCACTTTATCCTTGATACATACCTTATATCGCTGAGTATTAAGCAAGGAGGTATCAAGTACCATTTTTAAAGTCTTTGGTATGACGCGACCTGGGATTGAACCCAGGTCTTCCGGACCATTAGTGAACACTCTACCCACGAGGCCAATGATTTGGTAGTGATTGGATTGTATTATTTGACTTGTGGCAACTGCCAATAAATTCACTACTGTAACAGAGTAGATGTTTTTCAAAAAGTAAAAATAAATTGAAAAACTGGTTGAAGATCTGAAGAACAGTTTTCCTTATGTATTTTCAGAAGATCTCCGAAAGTGTGAAAACCAAAGTGAAATTCGAACTGCAATAAAATGTGAAACCTGTGTTTAAGCCCAGTAGGAAAGTATCTTTTGCGGCATTAGAGCCAGTCAACGAAGAATTGGAAAGATTAGAAAAGCTAGGTGTCATCCCGAAAATTAATCATTCGGAATGGGCCTCACCCACAGTTTTGTAAAAAAGAAATTCAAGTTTGGGCAGATTTTTCTTCGAGGGAAATGATTATTTTAAAGATCATTCTTACCCTCTACCGTCATCAAAAGATATATTTGCCAAACTGAAATGAGGTAAGGTTTTCTCAAAAAATCGATTTATTAGACGCCTACCTCCAAATGAAAATTGATGACGAGTGTTCAAAAGTCATGACCATAAACACACATAAGGGTTTGTACAAGCTAAATAGGTTTCCCTTTGGATTAAAAGTTGATCCTAGCCTTTTTCAACAAGTAATGGATACCATGTTGGCTGGTTTGTATTTCTTCATCGTGTATCTGGACGACATTTTAATTAAAAGTGAAAATAACAACCAACATTGTGACCATATAAAAGAAGTATTCAAAAGGATCAATGGTTACGGTTTTAAGCTCAGTTCTGAAAAGTGTGAATTTTTCATGTTCCAAATTAAATATCTTAGACTGATAATGAATGCAAAGGGCCGAACACCAGACCTGCTAAGAGCAGAAGCCATGAAGAGCATGCCGGTTCCAAATAATGTGATAATACTGCTAGCATACTTGGGTTTAGATAATTATTATGGTATACATATTCCTAATATGCAAAATCTCATTGCTCCTTTAAATAACTTGTTAAAAAGGGAGCAAAATGGGATTAGACAAAGGATTGTGAAAGAGCTTTCCAAAAAAAAGTTTCAACCCGAAACAAGAAATTGTAGTTTCATCGGGATTACGGAATTGGTGAGGTAATTTTTCATACGTTTGAAGATGGTACGACAAAGCCAGTAGCCCATACATCAAGAACTCTCCTGCCGGCTGAAAAGAACTACAGCTAAATTGAGAAAGATGGCTTGCGATAATTTTCATTATAAAAAGATTTTCATAGATTTGTGCATGGAAGGAAATTTGTTTTGCAAATGGATCATCGTCCATTATTGTACTTTTTTTGATCCAAAAAAGGTATCCTTACACATACAGCTAACAGGTTGCAACGTTGGGAAACCATTTTATTAAACTATAACTATGAAATGGAATTTTTGCCGTTCAAAAAGTTAAGTCATGCAGACGGTCTTTCAAGACTAATACCAAAATTTTCGTTACCATTGGAGGATACAGTAATTGCTTCTCTAAAGGCAAAAAAAGAAGTAAAAGATATGTTGTGATATTCAGTAAAGGAACTGTTAGTGGCTTTAGATAAGATAAGAGGAAAAGCTGCAAAGACGTTTTCATTAAAAAGATGAAAATGCAAATGAGGTTAAAGGAAAGAAATAAAAACACAAAGTATATCAGCCTTTTCAATACATGACGATGGTTTACTATACACAGATCGGGTAGTAATGCCGCTGGCACTTCAATAGAACATTTTAAAGGAGTTTCATCTTAGGCATCCAGGAATTTCGCAGATGAAGAGCTTGATGCAAAGTTTTACTTATTGGCTTGGAATAGATGAAGATATCAAAAGGGTAGTGAAAACCTGGAGAGGATGCGCATTGGTAGCGAAGGCACCACCGATAAGATAAAAACCATAGCCCCAAACGGACATTCCCAGGTCTAGAATACATATAATCTATTCTGGACCTCTAAATGGTTTTTATTATCTGGTAATAGTGGACAGTTACACGAAATGGCCTGAAATTTTTAAGTGTCGGAGACCGACTGCAACTACCACTGTCCATGCGTTAAAAAAGTTGTTTTGGCGTTTTGGCGTGCCAGAAAAAATGTCACTGATAATGGAACACATTTAACGGGAAGTGAATTTAGAAATTTTTGTAGATCATTGTCAGTTGAAAATGTTACTACCCCTCCATACCATTCAAATAGACAAGCGGAGAGGTTTATAGATACATTTAAAAGGACATTAAAGAAAAATAATGGTTTAGATACGGAAGAAAGTAGCATTCAACAGTTCCTGGGTGGACATAGAATTACACCCAATCCAAACACAATTTCGGGTAAATCACCTGCTGAATTAATGTTTTCTCAGAAATCACGATCTGTGTATGACAGACTTTTGCTGGTTCGGAAAAAAATTACGCAAATAACAAATTTTAAAAACACAAAATATACTCCAAAGTATATCAGGCCTGGAGACAAGCAGTTTTTAAAAATGTACTGTGGTGCAAAGAAATTCTGGGAAGAAGGTGTAATAAGTAAAAGAGTTGGAGGTATGATATGTTAAAGGGTAAGAAATATGAACACCAAAGACATATAAATCAGTTGAGAACCAGATACACTGAGAATGTCATTGAAGAACAGGAAGTTCAAATGAAGGAACTTTACGACGAGTTCGATAGACCCGCTTCACCAATCCCCATAACTGAAAAGCGAACAAGCAAAAGGAAAACGAAGAGAGTAGAACATTTTAGTCCGTGTCCAAAAAGAAAAGATATTAGCTAACTTCCGTGGGAAATTTAGCTCAGGGAGTGGGTATTGTGGACGTAAACTTGTATCTTTCATTGTATTAAAATGTTATTCAAATGTATATATATAGTTAAAAAATTACGATTGGTGGAACCAGATTTTGACGGACACCGTTTATCGAATTCAACTTGACTATTGTTCTGTGTTTGGTTTATTACCACCAAGAAAACTACTTAACAGTCCCTCTGGATAGGTAGTAAGAAAGCTCTTCTTTCAGGTTTTACATATCTGATTAAATTTAGGCCTGATATGTCATGCTTTTAGTTTTGTGCATGACTAAGATACGTTTAGCGAATGCTAAATCTCCAATCATAACTGTTAAATGGACTAATAAGCTTCTGGTACCTACTAAAAATTGCTTATTTGTTTTGGTTGGGTTTTATGGCATATCAAACCTTGTAGATTATCAGATGTCAAAACCTCTTTCTACATTATTGTGATGCTGACAAAAGAAAGACACGGGGTAGGCAAAAAGGTTGATGGAAAAACATATATATTCAAGTAACAGAAACCAGATACAAGTGAACCTGGTTAAACAGTAGTTAGTTGATAGGAAGCTGAGAGTCCAGTGGGGCAGTCCACTAAGCAGATGGTACACGCGTAATTGTGTCACGCTGATTTGGTTAACTCCGTCTAACGCTCTCGCATTTATGGAGGTGGGCGTGTCCATTATGTGGGGAGTACCGATACATATATATTAAATGATTTGTTGGTTGAGTTTTATGGCATATCAACCATTTTAGGTTATTTAATGACCAATACTCTTTATATATATATATATATATATATATATATAGAGAGAGAGAGAGAGAGATGATTTGTAAAAGCATAGTTTGTAGGTAACATTTTAAAGAAGCCAGATCTCATTTGTATGCATTCAGTGAAATGGTTTCAAGTATTCCCTGGCGTCAGTAGTTTTATTTACTATTATCCATTGTTTACACACAGTGAAATTGTTACAAGTATTGGTATCTAACACTAACGCTTCAATTTAACAATTATTTGTTTGCACATAGTTAAATGATTAAAAAGTTGTTTTAACCCTATCAGTTATTATCTCTCAGGGTCAGAGTGGAACTGGGAGTAATAGCAGTGAAGGAATATTCCATTTTCCCCAAAGCTTCACGATTAGAGCCTCACCATCAGATCGTTTTGTGTCATATCTTGGACACTCTTTGGGTAAGGAGTCTTGACACTCTGCAGAGATGCAGTCAGCATATTCCACCGCTCCAAACGACTGGGCTACCTAATAAATAATAATTTGATAGATTGATTTCAACATGTCAACCTATTCGGGATTAATTTATACTTAAATATGTATGTACATTTTTCGTCTAGTTATTTCTTAAAGGTTTTTTTGTACACAGCAATATGATATTAAGTATTCTTTCTACCAATTAAGTTTTTTATGAGTATAATTTTTGTTTACACACAGTTAAATGTTAAAACTTCTATTTCAAATAATATTTCAAGTAAGTACAATTTTAATGTAAAAAACAATTCCATTTCAAACAATTCAGTTTAGCATAAGCAAACAGTTTAGTTCTATTTGACCCATAGATAGAACCCTATCAGATGCTACCACTCCTGGCCAGAATGGACCTGGGATCGATAGCAAAGAAGGGGTACTCTGTATTCCCCAAAGCTCTGGAATTACTAGAGCCTAACTATTAGATTGGTTTGTTTCATATCCAGGACACTTGTTGTCTTACCCTTCTGCATAGATGCAGTCGGTGTATTCTACCGCCCCAGCTGACTGGGCAACAATTTTATGGTTTTAAGTAATAATACTTCTTAACAAGTAATTATCATCATCATCATCATCATCATCTCTCTCTCTCTCTCT
Source organism: Sepioteuthis lessoniana (assembly GCA_963585895.1). Lineage (NCBI taxonomy): Eukaryota > Metazoa > Mollusca > Cephalopoda > Myopsida > Loliginidae > Sepioteuthis > Sepioteuthis lessoniana. Next base: position 10,099 of record CAUZXS010000404.1, read on the forward strand.
CTCTCTCTCTCTCTGTGCATTTTTTTGGCATCCCGTTATGACAAAATGTGGCACTCAGCCTCTTTAACGTCGGAGCCGAGCACAGAGCAGTAGGCCAGAAACGTCCAGCAGCTCTAAAAATGCCTTGTGCACCGTTGGCATTCCCCTAATAAGGGACGCTTTAGCAGGTGACCGCTCCCAAGGCCCAACGAATGTCGATCTGAGCTATGCGACACGAACGCAGGGCTTCCCCAGCACTCATGTCAGGCAGTCTACACTGACTTTCCACAAAAGCCAAGACACTCGACCTGCTCCGTGTACCGAGTGTTCCGAGCCTAGTAGTAAGACTGAAGTTCCCCACTCTCTCTCTCTCTCTCTATATATATATATATATATACGATCATTAAATAAGTTTCCAGACTTTTTTTGTATGGGCCACTTTTATTGATAGTACACACATGAAACTCTAGTCCCTTTGAAGTAATCTCCCCCGGCTGCAATGCAATTGTACCGTTCCAGCAATTTCTGGAAGGCCCCATGGAAGTCCTCTTGTATGATCGTGTCAATGACCTTCGTCACAGCCTCTTTCATCTCCTCAATTGTCTCATAACGACAGCCTCTGAGCTTAGGGAATAGCCAAAAGTCACAGGGAGCAAAGTCTGGACTATAGGGAGGGTGGGGAACTGTCTTGATGCCCATCTTAGTCAAATAGTCTGTGACAAGGATGGAGTTGAGGACTGGTGCATTGTCCTGGTGGAAATGCCACTGACCCGATTTGAACAGTGCTGACCTCTTCCAACGGAATCTCTTCCCGAACTCCCTTAAAACCTCAACACAGTATTCCTTGTTGACTGTCTATCCAGTAGGAACCCAGTGTATGTATATCATGTCAGTGCTATCAAAAAAAAGGTATCATCAAAAGTTTGTGGGTGGATTTGCTCTGTCTGGCCTTCTTGGGTCTGGGAGAGGCAGCGTGCTTCCACTGGGAACTCTGTCTCTTGGTCTCTGGGTCAAAGCAGTAGATCCAGCTTTCATCACATGACATTTTTTCAAGTTTAAAACAGAATTTTATTGCATATCATTCTTCAAAATCCAGATTGCATTTTTGAAACTCACCGGTTGTGACAATCAAGCTTTAGTAGGGTGTATTCCAAATCCTGCTGTAGCTGTTCATTTGAATCTGAAATCATAAAAATTGGTCAGTCATCTCATAAGATGTATAGCAATAACATAGTGAATTTTCAAGAGTCTACGACAATTTTAAATGTCTGTACAAAAAAGTCTGGAACTTATTGAATGCACCACGTATATATATATATATATATATATATATATAGGGCCTATCTTCCATTGCTCATGGAAGGTCCTCTAGACTGCATCCAGTGACCGCACAGAACTGATGTTTGTAACTCCTTGCTGGTCGGCTATCACTGGTGCGTCCATGTGTAAACAACCATGAGAGAACTATGCTTATGAGTTTGTCTTTCCTTCACCAGCGTGTTTTGATCGTCTTACTGCGATGATTTGAGAGATGTATGGTAAGTGGCCATACTGTAACATTGGACCAACGTGTTGTGCTGTAAAGAATTGTTTATTATTCACTTAGCTATGATCGTTGCAAGTCGAAAAGTTCATTTTAGTTACGTTCTTCTTCTCCCTTCCTCTTGGTGGTGTCGGCGGTGTGCGTGAGAGCTGACTGTTGACACACGCCTGGCAGATAGGTCAGACTGGGGTAGGATGGACCGCGGCCTCGGAACCTTTAACGCAACCGTTTTGACAACTGCCTTCAACTCTGCCAAAATCTCCTGACTTGTTTTCTTATATAGAGATTTTGGAGAACAAATCGAAGATACCCGAATGTTCAATGTCACCTGTGAAACTGTCGTGAAGCACGTGATAGTTCATCTGTGATTATTTTAAAATCACGTCCAACTTTGCAGGTCATTCTGCCCGCACGCGCTAGTCTCATGACAGCTTCACTGATTGACGACAGCGCCCGTTCGTAATATTACAATACAACAGCTGTTTTGGTGATGCTGCTTTGATTTGTTTAAAACTCCATTCTTGTGTGACTCCCATCTAGATTTTTTTCTTTACACGTTTCGTCGGAGTCCAGGTGGTGTATGTATATAGTAGTACTGACACAGCTACATCTCGAAAGAAATCCCGTTTTCTTTGATAAGAGTGATCACCTTTCCATGCGATGAACGAACTGTCAATTGCAGCCCACGCTTTCCCTATGCATGTGTTGACATCCCTTTCAGTTGATGAGATATTGCTGCCGAGGTATGTGAATTGGTTAGCTAATTTCAGAGGCTTGTTACTTTAAGTGGCGAGTTCAAATATTGGACGAGACTGATTGCATTTCACATTGCACTAATACCCTTGGGAAAGGTATGAATCCAATTATTCTCCCTTCAGCTATGGGTAAATAGTAGAGCAGACTAGGTTCTTCAGCCTTGGCGAGGCAACTAGTCTAGGAGAAGTAAAACTCTGAATTCAAAACCTGTTAAACTCCGCTTAAAAACTGACCTTGTGTCATATCCTGCCCAAGCGGAGGAGTTGGGTAAATATGGTTACTTAAAGTGGCGATGGATCCTTTTTGTTTAAAGGTATCGAGTATGCCTATCTAATACAAATAATTAATCGTGAATGCCAATTAAGTTTGAAATTCAAGTCTTTTTTGTTTTGTTTTGTTTTGTTTTGTTTTTTTGTTGTTGTTGGGTTCTTTTATTTATTTATTCTTTTCTTTTTTTTTTTTTTTTTTGAGGTGGTTGTCCAATCATTGATTAAAATTCTGTCATTGAGCAATTGTTAACAAGCTGCATTCTCAAACCATTAACAGTGACTTCGATTCTTTGATGACCAGAGTGCAGAGTGAGTTCGTTATTGTGACGTTACTGCAATTGAGGCGCCAAATTCCGAAAAAGCTGAACAGTTTTTGTTCTCACCTTAAGGGTGAAGAGCCCTGCGTTAAACTTAGCCTTGTATCACTCTGTCTTCGCAAACTAACCCATTCGGCCGGTGGTGGGCCGCAGAATACACCGACTGCATCTCTGCAGAGAAGTAAGAACCCCCAACGAGGCCCAGTCGGCTGGGACTACAGAATACTCTGACTACGTATCTGCAGAGGGGTAAGACACCCCCAACGAGTTTCTTGGATATGACATTAAATAATCTGATGGTGTGGCTACAGTACTACTAGGGCTTTGGAAAATGCAGCGTATCCCTTTATTGCTATCACTCCCAGGTCCACGCTGGCCCGGAGTTGTAACACCTTATAGGGTCTTATCTGTGGGTCAAACAGAACTTAACTGTATGCTCATGCTAAACTGAATTGTTTAAAGTAGAACTGTTATATGTATGAAAATGGAATTGGAATTAAATAACCTACAATGGTTGATATGCCATTAAACCAAACCAAACTGTCTTCGCAAAAAAGTTAAATACAACCTCATTAAAATAGCAATAGCTAAAAAAATTAGTTTATTACTTTTGAAGCCCAATTAGTGGGGTTGAGAATATGCAGACTGTATCCCCTGAAGAGAGGTAACCCTCCCCACCATGAGAAAAAATGTGTCCTTGTTATGATAGTAAACTGCATTGGATGGTGAGGATCCACTTCTGGAGATCTACAGAGTTTGCAGTATCCCTTCATAGTTATTTCACTCAGATCAAATCTGACCCGAAGTGTTAGTACCTGTTCGGCTACCATCAATGGTTCAAATAGATCTGCAGAGTTTGCAGTATCCCTTCATAGTTATTTCACTCAGCTCAAATCTGACCCGAAGTGTGAGTACCTGTTCGGCTACCATCAATGGTTCAAATAGATCTGCAGAGTTTGCAGTATCCCTTCATAGTTATTTCACTCAGCTGACCCGAAGTGTTAGCACCTGTTCGCCTCCCATCAATGGTTCAAATAGATCTGCTTAAAATTATTTGTTTTGGATTAAACTGTGTGTAAAAAATAATCTTAAGAAACACCAACACAAAAAGATGTAAATATGAACGCGATTCTCAAATTTCTCGGCATAAAATATTTCTCGACGGGTTGACGTCACTAAAATCGATCTCTCGTCAAATGACAAATATTCGATTAACTTTGAAATATGTATATAAAAGACTGAAATATTTATCCGATCTCCAACCCGGTAGCATTTACACAAAGTCATTTTAACGAGGGCCATTCACGAATCGAGGCTCATGCGCTGCTATTTTAAAAAATGATTGATCATGCCATCATTACCCTACTGGGGAACATCTGACGCTGAGCAGTAAAATCAGCCCTGCAAAGCAGGTATTTCCTAAAGGAGAATGGCACCCTCAGACCAAGTGAGCCAGACGAAACAGTCAACACCACCCATACAACTGGTCGTTGTATTACAGGGTGGAACGATAAAATTGTCACCCTAGAAAAGACGACATGATTCCATTTCCGTTTAATGAAAACCGGTTTGTTTTTTGTTTTTTGCTGCAGACCATCTACTAGTTGGCTAGTTGTGTACCAATCCCAAGAGCGATAGGAGCCGTCTATCTTGTGTGAAAGTGACACAATGTTCAACGAGCGAGATCGGAGATACGCCGCTGTACAAGTCATGCTCTCTACCGATCCAAGTTATGACAACAGAACCTTTGCTAGCACCCTCAAAATGCAAATCCAGACGGTTCAACGTACCCAGGGTGATGAAAACAAAGTTTCCGGCTACGGTTATGGTCTTTGGTGTGGTTTCAAGTGAGGACTACATCATGCCACCTCACATCTTCAAAGTCGGCATGAAAGTCAACACCAAAGTGTACCTGGATGTGCTGAAGAGTGTGGTGATCCGCTGGTGCAAGCAGGTGGTCGGTGGCAGACCCTGGGTGTGGCAGCAGGACTCGGCACCGGCCCACAAGTCCAAAGCTTGGCTTCAGAAGGAGTGCTACGACTTTGTACCCTTCTCTCACTGGCCCTCCTCTTCCCCCGACCTGAACCCGCTGGACTACTTCGTTTGGTCATACGTGGAGAACATCACCAACATTACTTCCCACAACACCAAAGCCAGCCTGATCGCCGCCATCCGCTGAGTATTCGCCGAGCTCCCGCCGGCGCTTGTGGAAAAGGCATGCTCCCAGTTCCGGATCCGTATCGAGGCGGTGATTGAGGTTGAAGGCAGCTACATTGAATAGATGTCAAGTCTACGACATAATCAAGTTACCTGAATTGATTTTTTCAATAAAAGTTTTAAAATAAAGCCGTCGTGTTGTTTTCTTTAGGACGATCATTTTATCGTTTCACCCTGTATAACTTCTGTTTTGAATTGGCCACCCATCTAAGTACTAATAATTAGCTGCTTAACTTTCATGATTTAGCTTTCAGCTATACCTGACTGTAATGTAATTGGATACATTACTTTGTCGCATCTATCAGTAACACTTGATAAATCAGAAAGGCTTATATTTATACAGGAGGTCGACTGTCTAGAACTTGTATGCAATAATTTTAGATTTTTGTAGTACGAAATGAAATATTACAACGTCGTCTTAATCGTCAGTCTTTGAAAATATCAATGATCAACGTATTAATAGCTCTACTCTTAAGTGCGGCGTTATTTATGTATCAACGCTTCGGTTCAGAAGAAGGCTATGACGTCATCACAAGTTGCTGACGTCATCACTTCCTAATGCCACTATCGAGACGCCGCTTTTAAGAAATATTTCCCCTCTATAATGAATGAACTCATTCGGTTATTTTTAATTTCTGTTCGAGTATTTTTTTCTTTTACTTTTCCCAATATTTCGTGAAAAAAGTTGTTTATAAACTGATCGTTGAAAACCCCCATGAGGCACATGAGAGAATGGTTGGGTACAAGTGAATCCGTGGCCAAAAAATATCCTATTTAAGAGTTTATTTAAGGAGAAAAATAGTAGGTTCGGTTTGATTGGGTTAGGTTTTATGGCATATCAACCATTGTAGGTCATTTAATGCCGAATCCTTTTCATATATCTATTAAATATATAATTTGTTAGCACATTCTGTGGAAAACATTTTTAAACTCTTCTTTTTTTTTTGCACACTGGTAAATGTAAAAAATAGTTCTATTCCAAACAACTCGGTTTAACATGAATACACAGTTCATATCTCAAGCAGTTCAATTTGACCCAGAGATTTCTTGGTTGGTTGGTTGGTTAGTTGGTTTTACGGTGTATCAACCCTTTTCAGGTCAATTAACACCGAATTAAGTCATTCTGATAAAAGTTTTAAACAATTCTATTTAGTGTAAGTATAGTTTTTTCTTTACACACAGTTAAATGTCAAAACAGTTCTATTTCAAACAATTCACTTTATCATAAGTAAGCAGTTTTTTCTTTACACACAGTTTAAATGAAAAACAGCTAATTCTAAACAATTCGGTTTAGCTTGAAAACACAATTTAGTTCTACTTGACCCATAGATAGGATCCTATCAGGTACTACTACTCCGGGTCGATAGCAATGAAGTGGTACTCCAGCATTACTTAAGCCTCACCATCCAATTGGTCAGTGTCATATCTAGGACACTCGTTGTAGGTGGGGGTCTTACCCCTCTACAGAGATGCAGTCAGTGTATTCTGCAGCCCCAAGCGACTGGGCCAAAAAATCGTGTGAGTTAAGAATATATATCAACAGACTAAGATGGTTACATGATTAAATACGAACAAAATCAATTTCTTACTTGCATATTGAGATGTTAGCAAAATTAAGTACATCAGACTGTTCATATCTATCTATCTATCTATCTATCTATCTATCTCACATATTGTATATATCAGTAAATATCCATCATTGTCAACCTAATTTAATCCATTTTAAGGAGGTTATACAATAGTGCTTTTTCATCGAAATTACTGTCAAAAATAATCGATAGCTGATACTAAAAGAAAATTAGGAATAATGTTCAAATAAAGGTTCTACGATCATTAATGTAGAATCTCGTATTCCTAGTGTCATTGGTGCACTCGGCGCGATTCCGAAAAAATTCAAAATGTCCGAACGAGAGAAAGGCATTTCACATGACATTAGCACTCAAATGTCAACTTACAGTGCAGGTCTTTTACTTACTAAGGTCTGAAGCTCGATGAAATTTGAGACCGTTCTCTAAAATAATCTACATGTCAGTTATATATATATATATATATATATATATATATATATATATATATATATGCGTGGTTTGATTGTTAAAAAGCTGGGAATGCTGATCAAATAGTAATGAGTTTGATCCTCACTGTGTCGCCCATATTTCTGAGCTCGTGCCTTTGACTATGGTTAATTTTTTTCTAATTTACTATTTTTATGAAAATTACTCAGGTGTTAAAAACCTTGATTTTAAAATCTTAAATAAAAAAAAAAACTTTCAATACTTTCTAATCCTACTACGTCAGTTTGGAGAGATTATTCTTTCAATTTATGCCACTTTCTTTCAATGTATCACATTATTATTGCATTTTAAGTTATATATAAATATATATATATATATATATATATATATATATATATTGACAATTTAACCAGGTTTGAGTTTCCTTCTAATTGCACTGTATACACTCAGTACGAGGATTTTGCTATATAAACCTGAAAGAAAAAATATGTAACAACAGCCATACATCGAGCACTCACATAGATTTATATGAAATTCCTCATATATTCTATACGTGAATAATCCACATCCATTGTCTTCTGACGTTGACTGGATATATATATATATATATATATATATTGTACAATGGTCAAATATATATGTAGAGGTGAGTTCGATCCTCAATTGGTGACCCATACCTTTGACCTGGTACATTATCTATCTATCTATAGAGAGAGAGAGGGAGATATGAATAGACAGAGATAGATTGATTGATAGATATGAATATCTTATCTGCCAGCTCATATCTATCTTTTATATATATATATATATATATATATATATATATATATATATATATATATATATATATATTTCTAGTCATGATAATTCAAATATATATTTATATATATATATATATAAGTATATTCCGTTGAAGACCGCAGAGTAATCTCTTTTTCGGATCTTTAAGTGAAGACGTTTAAGTCTTATTATTATTTTCCTAATGTCTGGGTCGACGTGGTGATGAAAGTGCTCTATACTAGCCCAAGCGTTTTTGACCATTTCGCTGGTCGCTCTCAGAAGTTGTGCTTGATTGTTTCTTGCTGTGAGATGCAGGATTGTGTTGTATCCTCCATACTCACCAGCCCTAATTTCCTGTGACTTTTTTTTTGCTTTTAAGCAGAGAATTTATTTCAAAGGTGGAATTTGAGGACGCGGAAGGCATTAAAATAAATAGAACAATGCAACTTCATTTTAATATAAATAGAAATATTTTAGATAAGTAAAAACTCAACTGAATAAGTACGGTGAATTGCAGAATGGACTATTTTGAAAAAAAAATTAATGTTTCAGCTGTTCATTTCTGTCTGGGTAAACACTGCTTCAGTTTTGATGCAATTATTCGGGTGATCTATCTCGAGAGTATGAGAATGATAGATAGATAGACAGATAAGGACAAACTGGTGTTTATTTTTTTGGTTAGTTGGTTTTTATGGCATATCAACCTTTGTAGTTTATTTAATGTCAAATCCATTTTTATACAAATAAACAGTTCTATTTTAAACAATTCACTTTAGCATGAGTACAGTTTAAATGTCAAAAACATTTCTATTTCCAGCTATTCTGTTTAGTCAAACAGTTCTAATTCAGTTTAGCATAAACTTTATTTACTTACAGTTAAATGTCAAAACAGTTCTATATCTATATTAAACAATTCAGTTCAGCGTAAGTACTGTTTCAATGTCAAAAACACTTCAATTTCAAACAATTCAGTTTAGTATACAGAAACAGTTCTATTTCAAGCAATTCATTTTAGCATAAGTACACAGTTTAGTTCTATTCAACCCATAGATAGGACCCTATCAGGTGCTACCACTACGGGTCAGAGTGGACCTGGGAATGATTGCAATGAAGGGGTACTCTGCATTCCCAATAGCTCCAGCTTTACTGAAACCTCACCATCAGACTATTTAGTATCATATCCAGGACTCCCTTTGGGGGAGTCTTTCCCCTCAACCGAGAAGCAGTCGGTGTATTCTACAGCCTCAGCCGACTGGGAAAGGACAAACTTAGATAGATAGATAGATAGATAGATCTTACGAAACAGAGTTGAATAGACTGAAAGGCATCAGTAAACCGATAAACATCCAAGTAACTGCGTACCTATAAGTGTGGGTGTTTATTTATTTCCTTGTCTTCAACAGTTGATGGGATGAGAACACAGTGTAATTACTTTCCAACTGTTAAAGATATAAAGATTATCTAAAGATGATGGCAAGAAATACCGAGAAAATATTTAGATTTGGAAGGATCTAAAATCTTTAGACTCTATGTATATGCATGTAAATATTTATTCAGCATATGGCAGTCTGGTCCAAGAACACTATAATTGAACACTCAGTGAATCTCGAACACACTTTACTAGTTGTGTACTCGCTAATTTTTCCTTATGCCCAGTATTTGTACACACGCAATGATACTATGATTAATGCATCAGTTTCAATTATATCACTTGCCCAGTCAGCTGAAGCTGTAGAATACACTGACTGCATATCTACAGAGGGGTAAGACCCCCCCAACGAGATTAAACAATCTGCTGGAGCTTTGGGGAACGTGGAGTACCCCTTCATTGCCATCACTCCTATGCCCACTTTGGCCCGAAGTGGTAGCACTTGATAGGGCCCTATCTATGGGTTAAATAGAACTAACAGCATACTTATGCTAAAACAAATTGTTTGATTAAACTGAATAACTTGAAATAGCAATGTTTTTGACAATTAAACCGTACTTACATTTAAACTGCGTGCTTATGCTTAACTGAATTATTTCAAATAGAACTGTTTTTCGACATTAAAACTGTATTTACACTTAACTGAATTGTTACATACAACTGCTTGAATAGTTTGAAATGGAAATATTTTTGACAATTAAACTATACTTATGATAAACTGAATTGTTTTAAATAGAACAGATTATTTACATAAAAATGGATTTGGCATTAAATAACCTACAAAGGTTGATATGCCATAAAACCCAACAAACCAAACAAAACAATTATATCACCTTATTTCTCATCATTATCATCAAGTTGCGCTAACAGCTCGGATTTCCCCCTCTCTCTCTCTCTCTCTCTCTCTCTCTCTCTCTCTCTCTCTCTCCATTCGTCCCTATTATCCATTGCTCCCGGCAGGTTTTCCCAATTACGTCCTGAGTCCGTACATTTCTCTCAAACAGCTTTCCTTGAACACGATAAGCTTCACACAGCCATCTTCGAACACATTACCTTCAAACAGCTTTCCTTATATACATTACCTTTAAACAGCCTTCCTTGAACACGTTACCTTTAAACAGCCTTCCTTGAACACATTTTCTTCAAAAAGCCCCCATGGAACACATTACCTTCGAATAGCCTTCCTTGAACACATTACCTTCGAACAGTCTTCTTTGAACACATTACCTTCAAGTAGCCTTCCTCAAACACACTACCTTTAAACAACCTTCCTTGAACAAATTACCTTCGAACGGCCTTCCATGAACTCCTTTCCTTTTAATAGCCTTCCTTGAACTCATTTCCTTCAAATAGCCCCCATGGAACACATTACCTTCGAACAGCCTTCCTTAAACACATTACATTCATACAGCCTTCTTATATCACATTATCTTCACAAAGCCTTTTTCAAACGTATTTTTTTCAAACAGCCTTCATTGAACACATTACCTTCAATCAGCCTTCCTCAAACCCATTTCGTTCAAACAACCTTCCTTAAACACATAACCTTTAAACAGTCTTCCTTGAATACATTTCCTTTTAACAGCCTTTTTAGAATACATGTCTTTCATAGAGCCTTCCTTAAACACATAACCTTCAAACAGCCTTCCTTGAATACATTTCCTTTATACCGCTCAGTCTTCTGGCGACCCACGTCAGCTTGTGAATTATAAAGAATTATTAAGTAGCTTTCGTTTGTTTATATTTTGCCCTACCGGATACCAAAGTGCTCAATTCTTTAGAAGAGGTTTGTATTACGCAAGTGGACGTCGTTAATTCCTTCGCCAGAGTGCTCAAACCCCCGGGGCGGGGAACGTGTATATTGTCATCCACAGACAAACTGTTTCGTTGTATTACAACTCTTCAGTGTGGCTAGACCCGTATGAAGCTTGAAGCTGGGATCGATATATAATTCCAGACACGGTATCAAATCTATGGATAATAACAAAGTAACGCATACAGAACAACGTTTTCACTTAAATGGTCACGATTTTAATAGAAATCCAAAATGCCTTATCATAGAAATAATCATATTAACCAACCCCTCCGCTCAGGCAGTATATGACACAAGGTCAAATTTTAAGCGGAGTTTAACAGGTTTGAATTCAGAGTTTTCCTTCTCCTAGACTAGTTGTCTCACCAAGGCTGAAGAACCTAGTCTGCCCTACTATTTACCCATAGCTGGAGGGAGAATAATTGGATTCATACCTTTCCCAAGGGTATTAGTGCTATGTGAAATTCAATCAGTCTCGTCCAGGATTTGAACTCGTGTCGCCGTGTTCATTTCCTACGACGATAACCATTACACCACGTGCAAAAAATACCCTTTCCTCCCCCAAAAAAAGCGCATTGGATAATGTTACGGCTATAATTGAAATACAGAAAGATAAAAGAGAAATATTTCTATGAGAAACTGTTTGAGACATCTAAAAGCTGGAAGGAAAAGAAACAAAACAAAAAATCGCTCACGTTCAAGTATTCTCTCTCTCTCTCTCCCCCTCTCTCTCTCTCTCTCTCTCTCTGTGTGTGTTTATATATGCTTGAAAATGAGCGATTTTACATATATCACAGCTTCAGTTGTTTTTCCTACAATGAGTGTCCCGGGTATGATGGAGTCCTACATATGAAAATGAGGTTTCAGTCCTAGAGTTTGGGGAATGAGCAATATCTCTTCATTACGCCTATCCCCAGATCTACTCTGACCCGGATTGATTATAGCTGTTGTGGTCGCATCTATGAGACAAATAGAACTGTTCAATCATTTATTTGTTTGGTTGGTTGGTTCGTTGGAGGTGCCCGTGGTGTAATGGTTATCGTCATAGGAAATGAACACGGCAGCACGAGTTCAAACTGAATTGAAAGACTGATTGCATTTCACATAGCACTACCCTTGGGAAAGGTAGGAATCCAATTATTCTCCCTCCAGCAATGGGTAAATTCAGCTTTGGTGAGGCAACTACTCTAGGAGAATGAAAACTCTGAATTCAAACCTGTTAAACTCCGCTTAAAATTTGACCTTGTGTCATATCCTGCCCGAGCGGAGGGGTTGGTAAATATGGTTATTTGTTTGGGTTTTATGGCATATCAACCTTTGTAGGTTATTTAACGCCTAATCCATTTTTATGTAAATAATCAGTTCTATTTAAAACTATTCAGTTTAGCATGAGTACAGAGTTTAATTGTCAAAAACATTTCTAATTCAAACTATTCAGTTTATACAAACAATTATACATAACAACTCAATTTAGTGTAAGTACAGTTTCAATGTCAAAAACAGTTCCATTTCAAACAATTCAGTTTAGCATAAGCACGCAGTTTAAATTTAAGTACAGTTTAATTGTGAAGAACATTTCTATTGCTAGCTATTCTGTTTAGTCGAGCAGTTCTAATTCCACTAATTCAGTTTAATATAAGTACAGATTTTGTTTAAACTTAGTTAAATGTCAAAACAGTTCTATGTTAAACAATTCAGTTTAGTGTAAATACAGTTTCAATGTCAAAAAACAGTTCTATTTGAAATAATTCAGTTTAGAAAAAGCACGCAGTTTAAATGTAAGTACGGTTTAATTGTCAAAAACTTTGCTATTTCAAGTTATTCAGTTTAATCAAACAATTCAGTTTACCATAAGTATGCCGTAAGTTCTATTTAACCCATAGATAGGGCCCTATCAGGTGCTACCACGCCGGGCCAGAGTGGACCTGGGAGCAATGGCAATGAAGGGGTGCTCCGTATTCCCCAAAGCCTCAGCATTACTGGGACCTTACCATCAGACTGTTTAGCGTCATATCAGGACACTCATTGGGGGAGGTTCTTACAGAGGTGCAGTCAGTGTATTCTACAGCCCCCAAGCCAACTGGGCAAACAATCATTTGTTAGAGATTATAATTAGTTAAACAGTATGGCTGTGTGCAAATTGTTTGTATTAGATAGGAATACTTATAAATAGAATTACTGGTGTTAAATAACAATGCTTGAAATCATTTCCCTGTGTGCAAACAAAGGATTAATATTAGTTAGAATTATTAGTGTTTTATAGTAATACTTGAAACTATTAAACCGCGTACAAAGAAGGAACTCTGATTCGTTTAGAAATAAAGTTACCTACAAACTATTCGCTTCCAACTAAAATATATAAACGGGATTTAGCGTTGTTAGGAGACAAAACGGGGTGGTCGTCCTTGTCACAGTGTTTGAAGTACTCTCCCACGTCACGAATCATTTTTGGTCAAGTGACAAGTTGAACTGGGGAATCCTCTCTTTCACGAACTAGCCACGAGACGAGCTGACATGATGGTTCGTTTACCTCGGTGAATACATGGAGTTTCCTTCCTTTAAATTTCTTTTAGTAAGTGGTTTCCACAGATTTTTTGCTGCATAGACTTTTCTGTTTGTTCCTTGAACGCATGTGACGCTTGTAAAACCAAAGGAAGCAATTGCGTACCTCACTCGTATTGTGTACAATTAAATTTCTTTTTATAAGAAACGGAGTGTTACCCACGAAATGACACATCGTTAAATCTTATAGCGTCTAATAACCCACAAGGGTTTATTATATGCGATGAAATACCAAGCAAGCAAGCAACCAACCAACCAAGAATCCTACAGTGTCTGGGATACAACCACCACAGAGTCGTATTTTTTCAGAAGTGATTTAAAAAAATGTTGTGGACAAAATTACTTCTAAAAAAAGTCTAAAACTGACTGGTCGGCTCAAAAAACGCTACGAATTTATCATCAGATAAGCCTTTTCAATCGTGATGCCAAAAGGCTACAATTCAAAAAGTTTTTTAAAAGTGATTTCATCTCCGGTCAGTAATCGATTTGATACAGCTAATGTATCGCAATATATTTAATGGATTCGTCCTTTCCTACTGTAACATATTGACCCCGGCCAAGCTGTCAAAATAGGAAATGCACCTGTGTAAATAATAGGTGCATCCAGCCGAGGAATATCAGGATATAATCTTGACCGTGGACGGGTTGAATAGAGTGCAATTTGTGACGCCCACAAGAAGGTGGACGTAAAACAATCATATAACCCGGGTGAAGACAGGAAGTCAGTCAGTTGGAGAGAAGATGCTAGAACGAGGAACATGTCCCAGAGAGGCTGGGCCCCCAGGCCCCCGTTTGATCAGCCCAGGAGAACGGGAAAGAAACGCTGTTATGACCATAAGAGTAGGGGTCAATATGTTGCAGTTCTGTTCAGCCTCCAACTCACCTCTCACACAGTAAAACCTTTAATAACCCTTTCGAACACTTTCAAATAAAGTGAGAGGTGTATTTTTCTAAAGAACTGTGTCGCTCGTCTTTGTTATTGCGTCGTTATGTTTCTTCATGCATGTGAGTATGCAACACTACTTGTAGACTTAAACTCAGTCAGATGATATAATTGTGATATACTACATCGAGATGTTTTGAAATTGTGGTAGTGTACCAGTGACAGTTATGAAGATCGGACTTTATTTAACACCATTTGTTTGCTAGAGTCACAAAGACGGTACATTATTTCCGAGGTGGAAAGAAGTTCTTTGAGCGAGTCATGTGATAATTCTGGATTGATGGTACGGACGCTTGTGACTGACAAGAATGATAATGACCCAACGAATGAGAACAACGTATCGAATCCCATCTCAAATCAATACTTGTGCCACTCAATCTATCAGTGATCGCACTGTACGAGTTACATGTTAGATGGCTGTCTGCCTATTGTATCTTTGATCTGTTTAAGTCTTTGAATTAGTCGTTTGACTTTTGGATGGAATGAATTTAGGTTTTTGGCACTTGTGTTTTTACCGATGCCAAATTGGCTGATTGTTAGTTGGAATGTTCACAAAAATGTTCGACACATAATCTGTGAAACAAAGTAAAAAACAAGCTCAAGGTTTTTTGCTCGATAATCCATCATACTTTAAAGAAGAAGTGTTAAATCTTGTAGATTAGTCATTAGTTGGATGCATATTTGAACGTCATTGTCTGATCAGACCAAATCGGTTGAATAATTGGCTACTGACAACATGCATTTTTCCTCTTCGGTAGATTTGGAATTCTTGGCAAAGGTCAATTTTTAGATGAACCAAACTTACGACACAATGAGAAAAGATGTTAAGAACATGTTGCCACTTATTCGAAACCGATGGATCCGTGTTTCATATATTTACCTGACCCCTCTGCACAAGCAAGGTCAATTCTTAAGCGGAGTTTACCAGATGTGAAATCAGAATTTTCCCACTCCGAAACTGGTTTTCATACCAAGGATAAAGAGCATAGTCTGACCTGCTATTTATTCATAGCTGGAGGGAGAATATTTAGATGCATACTTTTCCCGAGAATATTTGTGTTGAAATTATCACTCAAGCCAGAACTTGTTAGAACTACTGATAATAGTATTGTCGGGTCAGAGTTATCTGCCCCAAATCCTACGTTTGAATAAGACTCAGGTTATCTTCCCCTAGATTTTGTTACTCTCACTGTAAATAAAAAGAATCCTGCGCGTGTTTTAAAAAGTCTTCCTCATCTTTTTGCTTTGTTGATTGAGTTGAAGTATCCTGCCTGGAATATATGATGATGAATTACTGCACCAAAAAGGATATGTTTTTATTTTTATGTGGAATTAGGTTCGTAAATTCCCAACAATTTGAACTTAAGTTCTTGGACCTTGCCTATTTGTTGTCTGTATGAATAATCTCACTGATATTGTTAAACGTGTTACACACATCTTTGCTGATGAGGTCAAAATATTTTCCACCAATGAAAGCGAAGATGATTTCTATGAACTTCAGATTGATGGGAACAATCTTGTTGATTGGTCAGATCAGTGACATATCAAGTTTAACAAATCTGAATATAAGGTACTCCATATTAAGAAAAATAATCTAAAACACGAACATACTGAAATACAACTTATTAAAGAAAGTAGAATACTTGGAATGATACGTAGATCCTATGAATATATGGATGGTGAAATGTTAAAAAACGGGCTTATTGATTTGTAAAACCCCCACCTTGAATTCAGTAACGGGTGTATTTACCAACCTCTCCGCACGGACAGGATGTGACACACGGTCAATTTTTAGCGGAATTGAACAGATTTCGATTTTTCCTTTTCCTAAACTGGTTGCCCAACCGAGGCTAAAAAACTCAGTCTGCCTTAGTGTTTACCCTTAACTGAAGGGAGAACAAGAGGATTCATACCTTAAAGACCGTAAAGATATGATTGAAGTCTACATATACACATGGTCTTTATTACTTAAATCCCAAAGTATAACAGGTGCCTCGGGTGGTGTAATGGTCAGCCAGCGAGACTTGCAAACCTTCACGAGTGAGTTCGTGTCTCATAGGATGCCTCTTTCATACGCCTTATGCCACATCTAACCAAAAAGCTTCGTAAATCACAATATATATGGGGATGTCCTCGTGATGTAATTGTTAAAGCGATTGCCTGCGAAATCGTTGTAAGCGAGTTCAAACTCCAGTCGCGTTATTATGTTCACTTTCGGGAAAACACCCTTGGGAAAGGTATGAACCCCTATCCTCCCAGCTATGAGTTAAATAGTACCACTAGTGTTCTTCTAGGAGAATGGCTTAGGCATTAAATAACCTATAAAGGTTGATATGCCATTAAACAAAGAAACCAACCAACTATATATATATATATATACAAATAAACAAACTACAACCAATTACTCCATTATGGTTGCCTTGGGTGGTGTAATGGTTAAAAAGCAAGACTTACAATCCTTCACGTGTGAGTTCGTGTCTCAAAGGGTGCCTCTTTCATATGCCTAGTGGCCCATCTAAGCAAAAAAACTTAGTAAAGCACTATATATATATATATATATATATATATATATATATATAAACAAATAAACTACAATCTATTACTCCATTGTGGGTGCATTGGGTGGTGTAATGGTTAGCAAGGTAGACTAGAAACCTACAAGAGTAGATTACCAATCCTAACCTACCTCTTATAAATAAGGGAAGAATTACCTGGGGGTATGAATAAACTTCCGAAAAGATATTTCTAAACAACTAGTTGACGAAATGTTTTTAATTATTAGACGGTTGATTCTTGGAACAAACTACCGTCAGCAGTGAATAATGATTCCTCATAAAACTCTTTTAAATCTTTATTGGATAAAGTAAGGGATAATTATAAATTCTCAACAGAAATGTAAGCACTGTCTCAACCACAAGATGTACGGAAAATACAAATGACGATAACGATAACAAGTTGATAGTTCTTCAGACTGAACAGATTCAGGTGAAGACATTGGGAGTTTTTCACCCCTGTGTTGGTTGATGGTCTTTCACTGGAGTCTGAGAGACATCAAGTTTCCTCTAGTCTCTAGGACTCTTCTCAGTATTCTCGCCGATCTCAACAATGCTGTTTTCTGTATGGTTTCGATTCGTCCTCTGATTTCCAACTTTTCCAATCCCTTTTCTGAAACATTGGGGACCGTTCCAGGTGCGCCAGTTACATTTGGTATCACCACCACGCTCATGTTCCTCAACTTTCTTAGTTCTTTAGCAAGGTCTAAGTAAGTGTCTCTCATTTCGCTTGCTTTTATTTTCACTCTGTGGTCCATAAGTACGGCAAAATCTACTATACAGCAAGTTCTCTTTTTTTAAATTATCTCTAGGGCGGGATTAAATAATCTGTCTGAGAATTTTATACGTCTCATTTTCTAGGACAGATTCTGGTTTGTGAATATATCATTTATTCGTATATTACAATTTAAATTTCTTGCGCAGTTCCCAGTGGATGATCTTTCCCACCCAGTTGGGCGTTGACGTGTACTCCTTTTGCGCTAGTTTACCGCATTTGCTTATTATGTGATTAATCGTCTCGTCTTTATCAACACATAACCTACACTGGCTATTTTGTTGGGTATTATCGATTTTCCCTTTATGTAATTGATCTTTATGGCGTTGTTTTCTGCTGCAATTAAAACAGATTCAATTTCTCTCTTAAGGTTTCCCTTTTGTAGCCTTGTTCAGATCTTCTCGTGGGCAATCTTGCTTATTTGTCACTTGAAATATCCATACAGTTGTTTTTCTTTCATTTCTGGTTCCTAGTTTTTGTTTTTCTGTTTGTCCTTGTGTTATCAATACTGTTACTGGCCACTGGAATTAGTCTTTCTTTGCTCTTTTTAATGTTGTCCTCAAGACCTCGTATTGATACATCCATGCAATATTCAATAGTGACTCTAACTTCTTTTTTTTTCTTTTCTTGACTCATATTCTATTACTGTTATGATTTACTCATTAGAGTTTTTCACATCAGCGTTAGCTGATGGTCTTTCACTGGAGTTTGAGTGACAGCAAGTCCACAGGGCTCTTCTCAGTATTCTGTCCGTTCTCAATAATGTAGTAGTTTGGATGGTCTCCACTCGTCTGCCAACCTCCAAATCCTCCAGTCCCTTAAGTAATCGTTTAGTAACTGTTCCAATTGCACCAATTACAATTGGTATAATTGTCACCTTCATTTTCCATAGTTTTTTCAATTTCCTAGCAAGGTCGAGGTACTTATACTTCTTATCACATTCTTTCAGTTTTATTCAGTGGTCAGCCGGGACAGCAAAGTCGACAATTTTGCAAATTCTCTTTTTTTGTTGATTATTATTAGGTCTGGTTTTCTGGCCGAGATTAGGTGATCCGTGTGTATGTCAAAGTCCCATAGGAGTTTACGTGTGTTATTTTCTAGGACAGGTGCTGGGTTGTGCATATACCATTTGTTGGTGCTGTCAAATTTTCCTTGTGAGTTTTTCACACCAGTGTTAGTTGATGGTCTTTCACTGGAGTCTGGGTGACAGCAAGTCTCAAGTCTCCAGGACCATTCTCAGTATTCTGGCTGATCTGAGCAATACTATAGTTTGGATGGTCTTGGCTCATCCTCTTATTTCCAACTCTTCCCGTCTCCTTTCTAAGCCTTCGGAGATTGTTCCGAGCGCACTGATTACAATTGGTAGGACCGTCACTTTCATTGTTCCACAGCTTTTTTAGTTCTCTGGCAAGGTTCATGTTCGTGTCTCTTTTCGTTTTCTTTCATTTTCAGTCTGTGGTTCGCCGGGATGGCAGAGAAGGCTCTTTGTTTTTAGTTTTTATTTATTTATTTATTTATTTATTTTGTAAATTATCACTAAGTCTGCTCTTCTTGCTGGGATTAGGTGATCTGTTTGTATCTCGACATTCCTGAGAATTTTGTGCGTCTCATTCTCCAGGACAGATTCTGGTTTGTGCATATACCATTTAGTAGTGTGGTCAAATTTCAAATTCTTGCACAATTCCAAGTGGATCACCTTTCCCACCCATTCATGTCTTGTCTTGTACTATTTTTAAAAATTCCAGAGTTGAAATACTAAAAATGGTTTAGGTGTCCGGCATCCTTGGCCCAGCCTCCCTACTCCAAGAGACTAGTTCGAAGACAGCTGGCCGAAAGGTCGAGTGCAATAAGGCTAAATAGCTGTTTCAGGTAATTTCTCCTAACATTCTTCGAGACATTGCGTTTTCTTTTCTTTTAGCCAAGATAGTATAGGAGAAATGACTATTTTTTTTTTTTAAATATATCATTCTTGAGAATGATATATTTTGGGGCTATTTTTAATGGATAAGAAAAGAGAAAGAGAGAGGAGCGAAATAGAGTTATTTTTAAATGGATAAGAAATGAAAGAGAGAGAGAGAGAGAGAGAGAGAGAGAGAGAGAGAGGCGAATTAGAGAAAAAGAGAAATGATGAAGGAAGAAAGAGAGACATAGTATACTAACGATTCAGTTGTGTTTAGTACAGAAGTGAAAGAGGGAAGTATCTCGCTGCTTAAGAGAGAGAGAGAGAGAGAGAGAGAGGAAGTTAAGAAGTGTGCGGATATGTTGAGAGAGTGAAAGGGAGTCGACAGGAGAGAGCGGGAAGTATGAAAATTGCCATGATGTTGAGAAAAAGGGGTGTTCAGGAAAAGAGAGAGAAAAAAAGGGTAAGGCAGAGTGAAATAGAAAAAAGGGGTTCAAGTAAAGAAAAAATACGGGACGGAGAGAGAGAAACTGAGAGAGAGAAACAGGGAGGAAGAGAGGAAAAAGAGATTCAGACAAAAAGGAAAAATGGGGTTAGGTAGAGATACAGAGAGAGAGAGAGAGAGAGAGAGAGAGAGAGAGAGAGAGAGAGAGAGAGCGGTTCAGATAGAAAGAAAAATGGTATTAGATAAACAGAGAGAGAGATAGAGAGAAGGTGGTTCAGACAAAAAGAAAAAGAAAGGAGTTCACACAAACAGAAAAAGGTGTTCAGGGATATATATATATATATATATATATAGGAAGGAGGGAGAGAAAAGGAGTTCAGATAAATAGAAAAAAAGTGTTCGATAGTGAGAGATAGAAGGGGGTTCAGACAAAGTGAATAAACCAGGATAGACACAGAGAGAGAGAGAGAGAGAGAGAGAGAGGTTCAAACAAAGAGAAAAAATGAGGTTAGCAAGAAAGGGAAAAAACGTAGTTTCAGGCAGAGAAAGTTCGCGTTGGTGCAAACGATAAATATCAGAATCACAAACAGGGAAAAAATTTACAGGGAACCGCAGGCTAAATTATGATGAAGAGAAGTAAATTTTTAAAAAAATTCGAGAAGGAAGTAAGAAAGGTGAATAGGAAAGAAGGATCGAAAGAAGGAACAAGGAAAAAAAAAAGAATAAGAGGAAAAAAGAAAAGAAAGAAGAAATGAAGAAAGGAAAGTGATTGTGAAGAATGCCAACGATTGTAGCAGGCAGAATAGGAATGAAAGGATTGAAACTAATTTAAAAGCATAGTTATTAAACAAAAAATAAAAACAGGTAGATTGGTTTGGTTTCTTTGTTTAATGGCATATCTACCTTTGTGGGTTATTTAATACCAAAGTTATCCCGGTAAAATAATTGTGGTAATATTTAACTCATAGTTTTAGGAATAAGAGAGTTGACACCATTCCCAAAAATGTTAGTCCTAAAATGAACGTAATAGCGCGACTGAAGTTCGAACTCATTTAGCCACTAAGCCTGGGAGATTTTCTCCTTCTGATTTTTCTTGACCATTTAATCTCAATCTACCTTAAACTGTCGTACATGAATATTTTATGCTCTTGTGCGCATGCGTCTCCATTAAACTGGCTTGAGGAGAGGCATTTTCTCGTTTTCGTATAGAAAAATGTCCATTCTTTTCAACAATAACTATAAAAACATATTATAAGAAAGGTTCAAACTTATTATTTCTACCAAAGCAAGGCCAGCCAACCGAACAGAGATATTTACGTCTGCAGTACAAGTTTAATAAAGAATGGCGAACTAAAACAAAATAAAAAATAAACACTCTCACTCCGGGTAAGTTCTAGCTTTGAGTTACCTTTTCGATAAAAGTCGCTGACTCGCGAAGATTGCAATTGTGAAACAAACTGGAACCACAAGCCGGAGAATGTAAAAGACAACAGATTCTTTGCGTAATTCGAATGATTGGTTGATGTTTTATGGCACATCAACGCTTGTGGGCTATCTAATGCCAAATCTTGTTTATGTATGTTTGATTTGTAAGCGAATAGTTAATAGGTAACTTTATTTTTAAACGAATTAGAGCTCATTTGTTTGCACTAAGATGTTTTCAAGAATTGCTAACTCAAATAACTCTATCTAATATCAATTGGTTTCAAGTATTGCTATTTAACACAAATAATTCTAACAACAAGAATTCCTATCTCGGCGCAATTAACCCTCAGCCACCGCCTTCAATATAAAATTGGAGTGGGTTCTTGTTTGCTTCAAGAGCAATTTGAATACAGTCGGGTTTGACATGATCAGCCGATTCATCGGATCGAGCCTTTCCGACTACCCGTCAAGCCCAGTTAGGTCAAAGGGAAGTGTTGTAAGTAACATGACCTCTTTGGTTGACAGGTCACAGACTGTTCAGCTATCAGGATCCCGTACTCAAACATTACGAGTCGTCACCTACAGCCAACAGGGAGCCTCGAAGGAAGGCGAGGATCTTACCTCTCCGCAGAAGTGCAGTCGGTAAATTCTAGACCCTCTGTCGATTGGACGTAAATTCGAAGGAGAGAAATTCCAACGAGCGAATTATTCAAGGAAAAGTTAATTGTTTATCTTGTTATTCCAACGTTGTTGCCATTTTGTATCGAAAAACGTGTTGAATTTTGGTTTCAAATAAGAGTATGAAATTTTGACTTTGCAGGGTTTCATATTTAAATCCAATTAAAATTCTTTCGGTGTTTTGATGTGACCGAAAATTGTTTTTTTCTTGAATATATATATATATATATATATATATATGAGGGTCATTCAAAAAATAAGGTGGATTTTCCCAAAAGAGTTGACAATTGGAAGCACTGTTTACACTTGCACTTTTTTCAAAGAGATCAATATTGATGATCCCTTTCATGTCCCTGAAAAGTCAACATGAATTTCTTTGCTCGGAACTTTTTCTTTAGCGAAGAGTCAAAGTGTTTTTACTCCATTAAATGTCTTTTGAAATGAAGCTCGTATTGGCAAAATTATGTTTAGTTCATTTGTAAAATTTTTTGACTAAAACATGGTTCTCCGTACCCATCACTTATTCTTCAGTAAATTTTACATAGTTTCCACTGCTCTGCTATCTAAAATTTGATGACAGACCTCTGTTCAGATCCCATTTCTAGATCAAATAGATTTTTTAATTTTTTTTATTCGATAGGAATATATGATTGCAGAAACGGTAAATCATTTTACTAAGAATATTTACTTGAAACAACAATCGTTTTACGGGCCACTGGGCTAATAGTTAGAGTATTCGCTAATGGTTCAGAAGACCGGGGTTCAATCCCAGGTCGAGTCATATCTAAGACTAAAAAAATGCTACTTGGTGCCACCTTGCTTAACACACAGCATTATAAGGTAAAGATCAAGGGTAAAGTGTTGCAATCCAGGGAATGAAGAAGCGCCTTGCCTTACATATAAGTGTAGTAGCTATTGAAAAGGGAGCCTTCGAGTCACGCTCGATTACGATGATGGAACTCAATCACATTTACTTTTATTTTTATAACTGTTTAATAAGGATTATTATTAGTAACTTGAAACCTTATAACTGTGTGCAAACAAATGACAATTATTAAATAGAAATAATTACTCGAAGGTTATGTATAGATCATTTGTAAAAATTTTTGACGAAAATATGCTTCTCGGTACACATCACTTATTCTTCAGTGAATTTTACATAGTTTCCACTGCTTTGCTACCTAAAATTTGATGACAGACCTCTGTTCAAGCCTGAAGTTCTCTGTTGATTTTCTGCCATTTTGAATAGACGGAAAACTTATTTTTGCGAGATTAAAATAATTGTTGCAAAAAACCAATTCCAACTTATGCAGAATTTACATTTATGGGGAGAACATTCTGAAAAAATATCTATTTCAAAAGAATTCCCTTATTTATAGAATGACCCTAGGAAATAGATAGATAGATAGATTCCTTTTCTTTCTTGATTGATGCACCTACATACATGCGTACTGACTGCTTAGCTATCAGGATCCCGTCCTTAAACATTACGAGTCATCACCTACGGCCAACAGGTAGCCTCGTAGAAAGGCAGTGCAGCCGATATATTCTAGAGCCTCAGTTGATTGGGCGTAAATTCCAAGTAGAGAAATTCCAAGTAGAGAATAATTGAATGGTTAGCAAGCTAGACTGGCAAACCTTCACGGGTGAGTTCGAGTTTCATTGGGTGTTCCATTCACACGGCCTTGTGCCTCACCTGAACAAAAGGCTTTGTAAATTACATACATCCATTACATACATATGAGTATCGATAGATGGATAGTTTCCCCTTATTTATCATATTTACCCAACCCCTCCGCTCGGGCAGGATATGACACAAGGTCAATTTTTAAGCGGATGTTTAACAGGTTTGAATTCAGAGTTTTCCTTCTCCTAGATTAGTTGCCTCACCAAGGCTGAAAAACCTAGTCTGTCTTACTATTTACCCATAGCTGGAGGGAGAATAATTGAATTCATACCTTTCCCAAGGGTATTAGTGCTATGTGAAATGCAATCAGTCTCGTCCAGGATTTGAACTCGTGTCGCCGTGTCCATTTCCAACGACGATAACCATTACACCACGGACACCTCCTAGTTTCCCCTTATTTATTGAATAAACCTTATGTAATAAGTGGACAACAGGTATTCATATATTGAATGAGCTTCATTTCCATTGCGAATAAAATCGCCAATATTATCAAGATGAAAAGAATGAAGTGGTTCGTAGTACGCAAAGAAAATGACAGTTCTACCAACCATTAATACAAAAACGACTTTGTTTATAAAAGATCCGAGGATAAACATAAAATCGATAGCGTGACCTTATAAGAAAGGACAGTAAATTAAATTTTCCTAACATTGGGAGGCGTGCTTAACATAACGGTTATTGTCGCTGGAAATGGAATGGGTGATCCAAGTTCAAATCTTGGACGAGGTTGTATGCGTTTCACTTCATGTTACTGCTCTTGGGAAAGATATGAAAAAAATCTCTTATCTATCCTCGCCTCCCTTTAAAAAAATCGGTAAATAGTAGGGCAGACAGTGTTCTTCGACCTTCGTAAGAAGACCAGTCTAGAAAAATAAAAACTCTGAATTCAGACCAAGTGCACTCCGCTCAAAAATTGACCTTGCGTCACATCCTGTCATCATGGCGGAATGGGTAAGTTAGATAAAAAAAAAAATAACTGCATGAAAATTGGCAAAAGATAAAACGAATTTAAGGTATTTTGTAGAGAAATATGCACAAGGAAATTTTGGGGTTCATGCCGATAATGATAAGTACTGTAGTGAGATAAGTATATAGGTAAATTTCGTTAACAAAACACTCAGACCACAGCCGATATATATATATATATATATATATATATATATATATATATATATATATAAGAAATTATAACGTGAAAACCAATATTTGGTGGAATATCTATTAAATAATTTGATTTCATGATTCTTTCATTACAATTTCACCAGATGATCATTTGGGAAAAAATCTGCTTTTAGGAAATAATTTCGAATATTGGAGAAGAGTAAGTAAAGTTGGCGACCGAGTACGCCAATCATGATTAGTATCACCGTCATGTTCCACAGTTTGTTTGTTTTTCAATTCTCTAGCAAGGTTCAGATACTTATCTTCCTTCTTGTTTTCTTTCATTTTTACTTTATGGTCAGCCGTCCACAATTTCGCAATTTCTCTTTTTCTTGTTGATTATTATAAGTGTTACTTAGCCATATACACGAATATGGCCATGTGCGAAATGGACATATAATGTTCATAACAATAGAACATATAAAGAACATAGGAATCCCGGAATTCGAAAACACGTAACGACTTCTTGTTGAGGTACGAAACCTTTTTATTAACTTTGAGTTAAAGATTTCGACGTAAAGAGGAGAGACACAATCTTCTATGCTGTCTTATTCATTTGGCCCCCATCTCGAGCGGCCCTCATAGGGCGCAAGTTCGCCTCGCGTCTGCGAGCTCCAAAAGTCGATCCTTCTCGTTTTGCGTCTAGTACCCAACTCTCTAACTTTGTTCAAATCTCCACAAACCTCTGCGCGCTTCCGGTGCGTGACGTCACTCGCACTCCGTCACCCGTTTTGTCTCGGAGTATTGTGACATCTGAGTGACACCTCCATCCGCCCGTGCGCGCCCGCGTTAACACCTGCCTCAATGTTGCACCCAACTAACCCATGTGCTGAGCCGAAAGTTTCTCAGCCTAACTAAACTCAAAGGCATGAACCGAAATCCCTCGGCTATTATATAACATAAGGTATGGCCATCTGGCCGAGATTAGGTGATCCGTTTGTATCTCAAAATCCTTTCGTAGTTTGTGCGTCACATTCTCCCGGACTGATTCTGGGTTGTGGAAATTTACTAAGCTTTTTGCTTAGATGTGGCACAAGGCCATATGAAAGGGGCACCCAATGAGACTCGAACTCACTCGTGTAGGTTTGCTAGCCGAGCTTGCTAACCATTACACAACCAGAGGCGCCTAGATTCTGGGTTGTGCATATACTGTTTGTTCGTATTGTCAAACTTCAATTTCTTACACAT
Source organism: Sepioteuthis lessoniana (assembly GCA_963585895.1). Taxonomy (NCBI): domain Eukaryota; kingdom Metazoa; phylum Mollusca; class Cephalopoda; order Myopsida; family Loliginidae; genus Sepioteuthis; species Sepioteuthis lessoniana. Next base: position 36,533 of record CAUZXS010000404.1, read on the forward strand.
CACCTGGTCCACCCAGTCGTGTCTACTCTATTCTTTCTGTCCCAGCTTACTGAATTCGCATATAATGTGATTAATCGTTTCGTCTCTATCACCACATAACCTACATCAGCTATTTTGTTGCGTCTTATCTATTCTCGCTTTGATATTTAGTCCTTATGCTATTAGAAGAGATTTTCTCCAGAAGTTTCCCTTTTTTATTCACGTCTACGTTTTCTCGTGTGAAATGTCGCTTATTAGTCGCTTAAAACGTCTGTCGGGTTGTTTTTCTTTCCATTTTTGTTTTCTAGTTATTTTTACCCTGTTGATCCTCGTGTCGTCAGTACTGTTTTTGGTGCTTGTAATCAGTCTTCTTCCACGCTGTTCTATGTAGTCATCGATTCGTATTATCGATGCATCAACGATATCTTGAATTCTGGAAAGCCCTTTTCCTTTTTCTTTTCATGTCAACGTCATCTATGGGATGTAATGCATTATCGTCATTGTTTTTTTTTTTTTGTTTTGTTTGGTTTTGTTTTATTTTGTTCTCTGGTCCATTTGTTGAAATTCTTCTCTAGTCCACTTCAAGAATGGTCTCGAGTATCTCACGGGGGAAACAGCCCAGCAATATATCCCTTTTATAAGGTTCCTGCAATATAGTTTGGTTTCGAGTAGCTTTCTCGTTCTCCTGGGGTACTCGTTTTTAAATTTTTTTTTTTCTTTCGTTTCCACTTGTTGGATGGTGTCAGCTTCTAATATTCCCGAGTATTTGTAGGTTTCCTTTTCTCCGAGCGTTCTGATTTTTTCTTAATTTGGTAGTTCTATTCCTTCTGTCATGTGTCGTTTCCCGCTTTTCATTACTAGCATGGCGCATTTTTCTATGCTAAATTTCATCCCTTGGTCCTAACTCTATACTCTCACTGCCTGCATTAGGGATTCCAATTCTTTTTTTTTTTTTTGTTTTTTTTTTTTTGTTTTTGGCAAACAGTTTGATGTGGTCGATGTACATTAGATGGTTGATCTTTTCTTGCGATTTATAAAGTTTATATCCACATGTGCATTTCCTGATAATGTGATTGAGTGGCATCATCGCTATTACAAATAGTAATGATGATGATCAACGCTTTTCGGGTCATTTAACGTCGAATTAAGTAATTTTGATAAAAGTTTCAAACATTTCAATTTAGTGTAAGTATATTTTTTGTTTACATACATTTTGTTTACAAATGGCAAAACAGCTCTATTTCAAACAATTCAGTTTAGTATAAGTACACAGTTTCAATGTCAAAACACAGTTCTATTTCGAGCAATTCAATTTTGCATAAGTACAGTTTTTAGTTTACATAAAGTTAACGGTCAAAACAGTTCTATTTCAAATAATTCAGTTAAGCATAAGTACACAGTTGCGATGTCAAAACAGTTCTATTTCAAGAATTTCAGTTTAGCATAAGTACACAGTTTAGTTCTATTTGACCCAGAGATAGGACCCTATGATGTGCTACCACAGTGGGCCAGAGTGGACCTGAGAGCAATGGCAATGAAGGGGTACTCCACTTTCCCTAAAACTCCAGCATAACTGGACCCACACCATCAGATCGTTTAGTGTCATATACAGGACATTCATTGTAGGGAGGGGTCTTACCTTCTGTAGAGATGCAGTCGGTGTATTTACATCTGCAACCGACTGGGCAAGTGTATTTGCAAGGAGCGCTAAATCATTCGTATTGTCTGCATCTGTTATAGTTTCTGCAAGATATCATTTTATTCTTGCCTTTTTTTTTTAGTGTGAAACCATCTTATATAATTAGAAGTAATGATATACGTAGTATAAATATACATGGATTATAAATCAAAATAGAGCTGATGTATCTCCTTACAAGACTCCAGCGACAATGTTAAAGAAATCTGTATCACCATCAAGTGAACGAGGAATTGCAGGATACAGTGGTGAAATTCAGAATCGGATATATTTTAATGTAAACGTATGGTTCAGGGGTGAAAATAGACAGTTTTTTTTAATGACAGATGGCGGAAGAAAGACAGTGTTACACAAGATCATCATCTCGCCCACAGTCAGTTACGTGTAACAAGATATCCTTCATCTAACCATCCAGAGTGAAAATAGCAGTTAATCGAGAACTACCGAGGTCACCAGACGTGAGCGCTCTTCTACGCGGTGATGGAAACTAGCGGGACGATATCGCCCTCGCGAGTCGGAAGTGAGAATTGGGTGTTCTGTGAACCCCTGTAAAAGTCCGCGGACATCTCTCTCTCTCTCTCTCTCTCTCTCTCTCTCTCTCTCTCTCTCTCTCTCCATCTATCTCTCTATATATATCTCTGGGTGGCTGGGTACGAGGAGACAAGTATTCACATGAACAAAGATCGAGGAACGATTCAAAGATACGAGAAAAGTCCTACTCCTTGGAGAACAAAGAAACCGTTCTGCATGTTGTGTCCGTCATCTACTTACTTCCATGGCCTCAGAAACTTGGAATGTAATATGGTAGGTCCGAGTTATAGAGAGAACAGAAGGCTAATTTCTTGGGAAGGAGAGCGAAAAATATAAAAAAATAATAGGAAGTAAAAACAGACGCGGAGTTTACGATAGTGGCCAGCTGGCCTCTGAGTCACTCAGGCTTGAGCACTTGTTTTTGCATCGGCCAGTCGCAGTCGAGTGATTACGGTAATTAAAAATGACTAGAAAAGAAAACCGAGGTCCCAAATCTTCTGCGCTGGTGCGGAACTACTGGAAACGGATGTTCCTCCCTCCGCCACCAGGTGGAAATAAGAGACGACTCGGATTTGAAAGAGAGTTGGAAGCCAGACGCGATGAGGTAAAGACAATCAGTTGAAGCCAAGATACGGAAATGTAAAGACGGACGAAAATTGTGTCCCCCCCCCACCCATTTAGGGCTGGGCTCCGAAAAATGGTCTCACACCAGACACAATCCTGTGAAGACGAAACCAGTGAAGAATCACGTTAGAACTGCCACAGAAAACCGAGAAGAAAATTCAAGGTCTGTGTCTACTCTCTCCCTCTGCCCCCCCCCCCTCTCTCTCTCTCTCACTCTTCATGACATGTTTCTCGCTGTCCAGCTATCGCTGTTGACTCAACTTTCATGCACTCTTTCTTTCTCCCGGTGACTACTTATAAATTGGGGTTGGTTGGTTGGTTGGTTTTACGGCGTGTCAACCCTTTTCGGGTCATTTAACGGCAAATTAAATTTCAAACAATTCAGTCTTGTATAGTTAGAGTTTTTGTTCACAAACAGTTAAATATCAAAACAGTTCTATTCCAAACAATTCGTTTTCACATTAATACACTGTTTAGTTCTATTTGACCCATAGATAGGACCCTATCAGGTGCTATTTCAGTGAGCCAGAGTGGGCTTAGGAGCGATGGCAATGAAGGGGTACTCTGCATTTCCCAAAGCTCCAGCATCACTGGAAGCTCACCATCAGATTGTCTAGTATTATCTCCGGGATACTGGTTAGCGAGGGGGGTCTTACTCTTCTGCAGGGAAGCTGTCGGGATATTCTACAAAGAATAAAGCAAGATTAAACAAATCTGAAGAGTTAATCAATTTCCTAACCATTTAGTAGATGAACGAATAAAAATAACTTTACAGACCCTCAAGCCACCTCAGGTGGTGCAATGGTTAGCAAACTAGATTCGCAAAACTTCACGAGTGAGTTCGTGTTTCATTGGGTGCCTCATTTATGTGGCCTCGTGTCACACCTAAGCAAAAAGCTTTGTAAATTACAACTTTACAGACCTCTATGAATAGAACGTTAAACGATAATTCAAATAGAAAATAGATACTACCAAATGAATATGATGAATCAGTTATTTAAAATGTTATACGTCCCCGTGGTGTAATGGTTAAAGAGCTAGATTATTCTCTCTGAGTGTGAGTTCAAACCCCAGACGCCTATTATATCCCCCTGACCGACCTATGGGCGTAATGGTTAGAATATTCGCTAATGCCGAGTCGAGTCATACCAAAGACTCAGAAAATGGTACTTGATGCCTCCTTGTTTAACACTCAGCCTTATAAGGTACGAATCAAGGATAAATGGAGCCATCTAGGAATAGAGAAACGGTGTAGTTGCTCTTGAAAAGCGGGCCTTCGGGTCGCCCTCGACTTCGGTCGGCCAACTTATACATCACCTAGAGATGGCTACCTTCTTGGCAAGGGTGAATTTATCGCTTGGTGTCTGAGATAACCCAAAAATGAGGAATGCTGACGGGATCAAATATTTTTTGTGAGTCTCGATTCATGCGTGGCCCTCTCCTATAAAATAACCTTGAGTAAATTCCGGCCTAGTGGGAGGTCGGATAAATATCTTACCTACAAACAGCAATGAACGTTGACAATCACATACAACAAAAATAAATTGAAACAGTTAACTTTATCGTTGTTAATAATCGTGCACTTGAAAAAACGCGGTGACATATAAGTAATGATATGTATCAATTCTCTTGCCTACCAGAATATTGCCAACACTAATTATAATCTCCCCCCACTCTCTCTCTCTTTCTCTCTCTCTCTCTCTCTCTCTCTCTCTCTCTCTCAGTTTGATGGTAACTACAGAAGAATGCCGCGAGCAATATTGAACAAATCCTGGAGGCAGCACCCCACAAAGCAGCTGCTGTATGGCCACCTACCACCCATCACGAAAACTATCAAAATTAGACGAACCAGACATGCGAGACACTGATGGAAAAGTAGGGACGAGCTCATAAATTATGTACTCCTGTGGACCCCTTCACATGGAGGAGCAAAGGCAGGACGACCAGCTCGAATCTACATACAGCAGCAATGTGCCGATACGGTATGTAGCCCTGAAGACCTACCGAAAGCAATAGACGATAGGGAGGCGTAGCGAGAGAGGGTCAGGAATATCCGTGCTGATGGCGCGACATGATGATGTTGATAAAAGTAAGTAAAGTTGGCGACCTTTGTCGTGGAGGGTAACCCGAAGGCTCCCTTTTCAATAGCTACTACACCAAGGTGTAGGGGAGGGCGCTACTCAATTCCCTGGATTGCTTCACTTTACTCTTGATCCTTATCGTATAATGCTGAGTGCTAAGCAAGGAGGCATCAAGTACCGTTTTTGAGTCTTTAGTGTGGCTCGACCTGGGATTGAACCTCGGTCTCCCGGACCATTGGCGAACATTCTACTAAGGTATATATATATATATATATATATATATATATATATATATATATATATATATATATATATATATATATATATATATATATATATATATATATATATATATATATATATATATATATATATATATATAAACAATAATCGGTCACATTAAGATAATAAATTTATTTCAATCCCGTTAAAAAGAATTGATATAAATCAATACTCTAAAAGATTAACTTCTTTAGATCAAACAAGAAAATGGATTAAAATAACTCTTTCACATTTACGACCAGACCTTAAAAAACTTATTTCTCCTTTTTAAACGTAACTCTTCCAATTCACGTAGCAATAAGTATCAACTTATTTTGGCATGTAAAGAATATCCGGTTCTCATCATACTTCAAATTGAACAGAGGAAAAATTTACAGCCACAAAAATACATCTCTAACGTTTCAAACATTTATATAAAAAAAATAATAAAATAAAAATATATTATTCAGACATATCGTATTTTAGTGAATCAAATTTTAATCATAAAATTGAAAAAATCTAAAACTAATGTTATCATATTTACCACCCCCTCCACTCGGGCAGGATATGACACAAGGTCAAATTTTAAGCGGAGTTTAACAGGTTTCAATTCAGCGTTTTCCTTCTCCTAGACTAGTTGCCTGACCAAGGCTGAAGAACCAAATCTGTCTTACTATTTACCCATAGCTGGAGGAGAATAATTGGATTCATACCTTTCCCAAGGGTATTAGTGCAATGTGAAATGCAATCAGTCTCATCCAGGATTTGAACTCGTATCGTCGTGTCCATTTCCTACGACGATAACCATTACACCAATGTTATTAACGATAAAATCCCCCACACACACACATATATTACAATAATAGAGCAAAAAATTCACTAATATTACTTCAAATGTTCATTTATTTATCACTTTAATAAGTCAGGAATTTATTTATTCATTCCATTATTTTTCAGAACTGTCTAAGATTATTTCTGTCCCAACATCTAGTAATAAAATCACATCTCTGATTTTATATATATATATATATATATATATATATATATATATATATATATATATATCAGTGGCAACTCTAGCCTATTTTTGCAACTCCTGCCCCCCCCCGCCCTCTGTCAACTTCAGTTCCCAACCCGTGGTCCGTGGACCCAAATAAGTTATCATAGTTGCTATTGCGTGATTCTCCATTGTATAGCACAGATTGACAAACGTACCTTGCATGCTGTTTTTTTGTAAACAATCAAGATACTATATAATTTGTAGTCTTGTTAATACAGTAGATAAGATAAATTTTTTTTCCTTTCAAAAGTATAGAAGAAAAGAGAAGATGTTCATTACTATGACGAGAAAAATATGTTTATTAGAATAAAGAAACTGATGACAATATACACAGACACAGCTAGTAGTTTCAATTTCGCTTAAAATAAAGATTATTTGTTGAAAATGTATTCAAATAAACAAATTTTAGTTACAGAATGTAATATATGCAACATTCATTAAAGAAATAGAGATCTGTTAGTGAAAAAAACGAATTAAAACACGCCGTTTAACCAACATTTACCATAGCGATGATGATGACGTCGGGGACGGCTATAATCTGCTATCCCCCCTTCTCTCTCTCTCTCTCTCTCTCTCTCTCTCTCTCTCTCTCTCGGTCCCTCTCCCTCTTCCCAAGACAGCTGTCAGCAGTCAGCAGTCAGAATGTGCTAAGATTTTTGAGCACGGTGTTTGGGTTGCTCTTGCTATTGGCTACAGCCAAAAGCGGATTTCTCTAACATTACTGTTATTATAAGGGTCTTGTGCTCGGCACGGATTTGCGCGTGTTCAACATTATAGCCGATTTTATGGGATGTTCAATGAATCTGACGGTGGCCGGACAAAGAGCATCCGTTCAAAACAGCATCGTTGTATTATTCCCAGATATATTTATGAACTTTTGGCTACTTAGTTATCGAAACTTGAATAGATACGTAATTTAATTGAGATCAGACTAAGTATGTTTCCTTGAAATTAATGGGTAATTTTTAATCCATTTTGAATAACATTGACCGAGTTATTGGTCGTGCCGGGCACGAGTAGCGCTAGTCCCGTCTCCGCCCCTGATATATATATATATTGGCAGCATTTCTTCATTGATACATATTTGATACATAATAGATATTTTTGTCTACGTATTTTTTTGGTTAATCCTTTCGAATTGCCTAATTGATCTTATAATATTTGGCGGGAATTGGTAGATAAACCTTCCATAATTAGTTATTTCCCAAGTACTTTCTACCTAACTTTGGGCCATCAGCACTAACAGAATTAATTTTGAAACCAGTGCTAATGTATTTAAATGTCTTTAGCAACCGACGTTATTTATAGAAAATTCGAAAAGTAAACGCTACACAATACAACTGTACAAACGCTCTTCTTACAAAGTAGTAATGTACATACAAAAGTTACATCACTTTTGTTATACATCCTCCCCTGATGATGGCCCAACTTTGAGCAGAAAGTACTTGGGAAATAACTAATTATGGAAGGTTTATCAACCAATTCCCGCCGAATATCATAAGATATATATATATATATATATATGCATTCTACAAAGCTCCAGCATTACTGAACCTCACCATTAGATGGTTTAGTGTCATATTCAAGACCCTCATTGAGGGAGTCTTACCCTTCTGCAGAGATGAAGACAGTGTATTCTGAAACCCCATAGGAATTTTGAAAACTTCCTTTTACCAGTGATTGTGGCACACATTTGTCAAGGGGGAAGGTTAGAAAACAGGACCAAACCAACAGAAACGTACAATCGTAATTTATTCGACTTGTTTGAACGAGAATTTGCGATATATATATATATATATAATCGTGCACTCTGATTTAAAAGTTGAGTAATGAGAAATTCCATTATCATGCAAGATGAAGTATTCAAGACTTTCAAATATATCGTTCAATTTTTCACGAGTAATTGTGAAGTGGCCTATACAGTATACCCTCTCACTCTCTCTCTCTCTCTCTCTCTCACACACACACACACACACTTTCTCTCTCTCACACAAACTTTCTCTCTTTCTCTCACACACACACACTCTCTCACACACACAGTCTCTCTCTCACACACTCTCCTTCTGTCTTTCTCTCGCTCTCTCACACGCACTCTCCTTCTCTCGCTCTCTCTCTCTCTCTCTCTCTCTCTCTCTCTCGCTCGCTCTCTCACACATACCCTCTCACACACTCTCACTGTCTCTCTCACACACACATTCTCTCTCTCTCTCTCACACACACACACACACACACACTCTCTCTCTCTCACGTACTCTCTCTCTCATACACACATACACACTTTTCTCTCTCTCTCTCTCTCACACACACTTTCTCTCTCTCTCACACACACCTTCACTCTTTCTCTCTCACACACACACTCTCTCACACACACAGTCTCTCTCTCACACACTCTCCTTCAGTCTTTCTCTCGCTCTCTCACACGCACTCTCCTTCTCTCGCTCTCTCTCTCTCTCGTTTGCTCTCTCACACACACCCTCTCACACACTCTCTCTGTCTCTCTCACACACACATTCTCTCTCTCTCTCTCACACACACACTCTCTCTCTCTCTCACATACTCTCTCTCTCTCTCATACACACATACACACTTTTCTCTCTCTCACACACACACATGCACACACTCCTTCACACACACACACACACACACACACACACACACACACACACACACACACACACACAGGGTCTTTAATTCTTCATTTACTTCACACACTATAGTTCCAATACTTCAGTTTTTTTCCTTTTCAACTCTTTTTCAGGTTCTTTCACTTTTTCTCTACTTCCAGTTTATTCATTTATTTTTACCGTTGGTTTTATAAAGGTTTTCCGTCGACGTTATCATTTCTCCATAACTACTGAAGACTTGATGAGACTTGCTGTCACTTAGACTCCAGTAAAAGACCTTTAGCTCACGCAGGTGGGAAAAAACTCTCAAATGAGTAAAATAATAGTAAAGTAAGTTAGACCATAGTCGAGGGTGACCCGAAGGCTCCCTTTTCGATAGCTACTACACCAAGGTGTAGGGGAGGGCGCTACTCCATTCCCAGGATTGCTCCACTTTATCCTTGAACCGTACCTTATAATGCTGAGTGTTAAGCAAGGTGGTATCAAGTACCATTTTTAAAGTCTTTGGTATGACTCGACCTGGGATTGAACCCATGTCTCCCGGGCCATTGGCGAACACTCTAACCGCTGGGCCAATGTCCCGGTTTAAAATAATAGTAATAATGATAATAATAATGAAACGGATAACCTAGTCACGGCTAAAATATAAAAGACCTAGTAGTGGTTAACAGAAAGGAGAACATGTAAAATAGTGGATGTTGCCGTCCCGGCGAACCACACACTGAAAATCAAAGAAAACGAAAAGAGAGACATGTACCTGGACCTTGCTAGAGAACTACAAAATAAATGGAACATTGGAATACAGTGATAGCACTTGTAATTGACAATCTTGGAACGATCCCCAAAGGCTTAGTAAAAGGGTAGGAAGAATCAGAAATTGGGGGACGAGCAGATATAGTCCAAACTACAGTATTGTTAAGATCGACCAGAATATTGAGAAGAGTCCTGGTGACTTGAAGAGATTTGCAGTCACTGAGACTCCAGCGAAAGACCATTAGCTAACGCTGTTGTGAAAAACTCGCAAGAAATAATATAAATGATAATAATACGGTAACTAAAGGATTAATAAAGGGCCTGAAAGATTTGGAAGTTGGCGGCCGAGTGGAGACCATCCAAACAACAGCATTATTTTAAACAGCCAGAATACTGAGACTTGAGGAGACCTACTGTCACTCAATCTCCAGTGAAAGACCATCAGCTTACGCTGATATGAAAAACTCTAATAAATAAAAAAGAAATAATAATGATAATAATCATAATAATAATAATAATGATGCCCAAAGAACCAATCATATCAAAGCGAAAATTGATAATTCGCAACAAAATAGCAAATGTAGGCTATGCGGTGACAGAGATGAAACTATCAATCACATAATAAGCGAATTCAACAAATTAGCGCAGAAAGAATTTAAAACTAGACATGACTGGGTCGGCAAGGTGATCCACAGGGAGATGTACAAGAAATTTAAATTTGACCATACCAACAAATGGTATATGCACAGCCCAGCACCTGTCCTAAAAAATAACATACATAAACTCCTATGGGACTTTGACATACACACGGATCACCTAATCTCGGCCAGATGACCAGACCTAATAATAATCAACAAAAAAAGAGAGAACTTGCAAAATTGTCGATTTTGCTGTCCTGGCTGACCACAGAATAAAACTGAAAGAATGTGATAAGAAGGATAAGTACCTCGACCTTAGGAAGTTGAAAAAACTATGGAACATGTAGGTGACAGTTATAGCAATTGTAATTGGTGCATTTGGAACCGTAACTAAAGGATTACTAAAGGGACTGGGGGACTTGGACGTTGGCGGACGAGTGGAGACCATCCAAACTACTACATTTTTGAGAACGACCAGAATACTGAAAAGAGTCCTGGAGACTTGAGGAGACTTGTTCTCACTCAGTGAAAGATTATCAGCTAACGCTGGTGTGAAACTCTAATGAGTCAATAATAATAATAATGATAATAATAATAATAATAATAATAATAAGAAGAAGAAGAAGAAGAAGAAGAAGAAGAAGAAGAAGAAGAAGACTTACTAAAGGATCGACTTATCTCGGCCAGTAGACCTGACCTAGTTCCAATTAACAAAAAAAGACAATTTAATGTATGATGGATTTTGCCATATTAGCAAATTACAGAGTGAAAATAGTTGAAAGCAAAAAAATCGACAAATTCTTAGCTCTTGCAGGATAACTAAAAAAAATCTGGGGAACTTGAGATAAGTACCTAGAACTTGCTAAAGAACAAAAAACAATGGAATATGAAGGTGACAGTAATCCTATTTACCAACCACTCCGCTCGGGCAGGATATGACACAAGGTCAATTTTTAAGCGAAGTTTAACAGGTTTGAATTCAGAGTTTTCCTTCTCCTAGACTAGTTGCCTCACCAAGGCTGAAGAACCTAATCAGTCCTATTATTTACCCATAGCTGGAGGGAGAATAATTGGATTCATACCTTTCCCAAGGGTATTAGTGCTATGTGAAATGCAATCAGTCTCGTCCCGGATTTGAACTCTTGTCGCCGTGTCCATTTCCTACGACGATAACCATTACACCACGGGCACCTCCATATATGAAGGTGACAGTAATACTAACTGTAGTTGGTGTGCTTGGAACGGCCCCAAAGGCTTGAAAAGGGCACTGGAACAAAATGGAAATCAAAGGAAGAACTGAGACAAGCAAAACAACAGCATTTTAGAAACGGTGAGAATACTAAGAAAAGTATTGGAGATCTGAAGAGATTTGCGGTCACTCAGACTCCAGTAAAAACCCACCTGCTACCACTGGTTTGAAAAACTCGCAAGGAGTCATAGAGTTGAAGTAGACAGACTATATGAGTCAAGGTAGCGCCTATGCATCGATACAGCGACTAGAAGACTGCATAGAAATACGCGGAGGAAGACTGATTACAGCCACCAGAAACAATACAGTCAACATAAGTATCAACTGAACAAAAATAACCAGAAAGAAAAAATGGGAGGAAAAACAACTGTATGGATATTTCAAGCGACAAACAAGCGAAATCTCACACAAGAAAACTAGTACATGGCTAAAAAAAGGAAATCTTAAGAGAGAAACTGAATTTCTTTAGATTAGAGCTCAAACCAACGGCATAGGTACTATGTCAAAGCAAGTATAGACAAAACATAACAAAATAGCAGATGTAGATTTTTTGGCGACAGAGACGAAATGATCAATCATATAATAAGCTAATGCAGTAAATTAGCCCAAAAAGAGGATAAGATGAGACACGACTGAGTTAGAAAAGTGATCAACTGAGTATTGTGCATGAAGTTTAAATTTGACAATATGAACAAATGGTATTTGCACAATCCAGAATTCGTCCCAGAAAATGAGACATAGAAACTTCTCTGGGATGTCGAAATACAAACTGATCACCTAATCTCGGCCAGACAACCAGACCTAGTGATAGTCAACAACAAAAAAAGAGAGCCTGGCGAATAGGAGACTTTGCTGTTCCGGCTGATTACAGGGTAAAACTGAGGGAAAGCGAAAATAGAGATAAGTACCTAGACCTTGCTAGAGAACTGAAAATACATTGGAATATGAAGGTAACGGTGATACCAGTTGTAATTGGCACGCTCGGAACGATCCCCAAAGGATCGGTTTAAATGTTGGAGCGTTCGGAAATAAAAGACTATCCAAACTACGGAATTGTTGAGATCGGCAAGAATACTATGAAGAACACTGTTGTGAGACATATGCCACAATTTCAAATGACTGATCAGGTCATATACGGAATGGAGAAGAAATACTTGACCAATCAATAATGACATTTCTATTATTTCCATGATAAGTATGAGGAAGAAGGAAAGAAAGAAGAAGAAGAAGAAGAAGAAGAAGAAGAAGAAGAAGAAGAAGAAGAAGAAGAAGAAGAAGAAGAAGGTTATATTCAGTTGGTTGAGTGTGTTTTATAGCATATCAACCCTAGTAGGTTATTTAATTTCAAACCTTGCTTACACACACACACACACATATATATATATATATTAGTAAGATCGGTCAGAATACTGAGAAGAGTCCTGGAAACTTGAGAAGATTTGTTGTCACTCAAACTCTCATGAAAAACTAATAGCTAATGCTGGTTGGAAAAACTCTCAAGAGTAAAATAATAATATTAATTATAAATGCAGCAAATTAGCACAGAAGGAGTATAAGACTAAATATGACTGGGTGGGCAAGGTGATGCACTAGGAAATGTGCAAGAAATTTAAATTTGACCATACCAACAAATGGGATATGCAAAACCCAGCTGCTGTCCTGCAGAATGACACACACAAATTCTTACGGAACTTTGACATACAAACAGATCACCTAATCTTGGCCAGAATACCAGACCTTATAGTCGTCAATAAAAAAAAAAGAAAGAACTTGCAAAATTGTAGACTTTACTGTCCTGGCTGACCACAGAATAAAACTGAAAGAATGTGATAAGAAGGATAAGTACCTCGACCTTGCTAGGGAATTAAAAAAAAAACTATGGAACATGAAGATGACGATTATACCAATCGTGATTGGTGCATTCGGTACCGTAACTAAAGGACTATTAAAGGGACTGGAGCACTAGGAAGTTGGAGGATGAGTGGAGATCATCCAAAACACAGCGTTGTTGAGAACGGCCAGTATACTAAGAAGAGTCCTGGAGACGTGTCGGACCTTTCCTCTCCAGTTGTTGGGTTGCATTCGGTAGGCCGTCTTACCTCTGGACGGTTCTGCTGGGTGTGCCTCGGCACTGGAGAGTTCCTCCGGCCTCAGGGGGCCATCCCCCCAGGTTTTTACCCGCTTCGGGGGTTGGGTTTATTGCTTGGCGCCTGAGGCGCCCCAAAAAGGGGAATGCCGACGGGGTCGAAGGTATTTTTGGCCTTGCCGGACGCGTGTGGGCCTCGGTCCTGCGACTGGACCCACCTTAAAAACGGCCTTGTGCCATATTCGTGCGTTGGTGGGACGTATGATAAATAACAAGAGACTTGCTGTCACTCAAACTCCAGTGAAAGACCATCAGCTAACGCTGATGTGAAAAACTCTCAAGGAGTTAATAATAATAATAATAATATAAACTCTAATAACCTAAACCAATAACTGAAGCCAAATGAGCAACTATTCTTTAGGACTTTGCTATACAAACTAATAGAAGAATAAAGAACAATAGACCAGATATAGTGGTTGAGGACTTTAAAAGAAAAACACGTCTTCTACTGCCAATAGATAATAACCAAAGAGTCATAATAATAATAAAAAAAGGAAAAACAAAGACTTTGAAATAGAAATTGAAATAAACTTAAAACTACCACCGTGCCATTAATAGGATTAGCCCTGGTTATGATCGAGAAACAGTCAAATAAACACAATAACTAGATACCTGATAGTCCAAGCCGATATGAAATACAAATAAGTGAAAAACAGTTCTATTTTATACAACTCAGTTTAGCATAACTACGCAGTTTAAAAGTCAAACAGTTCTATTTCGAGTAATTCAGTTTAGCATATGGACACAGTTTAGTTCTATTTTACCCATAGATAGGACCCTATCAGGTGCTACTACTCCGGGCCAGAGTTGACCTGGGAGCGATGGCAATGAAGAGGTACACTGAAATTCTCCAAAGCCCTAGCATTAGTGGAGCCTCACCATCAGATTGTTTAGTGTCATATCTAGGACAGTCGTTGGTGGGGGTTGGTCTTATCCCTCTGCAGAGATGCAGTCGGTGTATTCTTCAGCCCCAGTCGAATGGGCAACCAAACGAGGCAGCAAAAAACATTACTACGCAGAATACACATAACCACTATTTTTCTTCAGCCGAGGTCTTTGGGTAAAGACTTGGTACTATTTACCAACCCCTCCGCTCGGGCAGGACATGACACAAGGTCAATTTTTAAGCGGAGTTTAACAGGTTTGAATTCAGAGTTTTCCTTCTCCTAGACTAGTTGCCTCACCAAGGCTGAAGTACCTAGTCCGTCCTACTATTTATCCATAGCTGGAGGGAGAATAAGGGGGTTCATACCTTTCCCAAGGGTATTTGCCCGAAAGTGAACGTAATAGCGCGACTGGAGTACGAACTCGCGTACTACGATTCCGCAGTTCATCGCTTTAACCATTACACCACGAGGACAAGACTTGGTGAAGGATTGAAAGAAACCAAAAATAAACCAAAAAATAAAATGGAGGTCTTTCACTGGAGTCTGAGTGACAGCAAATCTCCTCAGGTCTCCAGGACTCTTCTCAGTATTCAAGCCAATCTTAACAATGCTGTGGGGTGTATGGTTCCGACCTTTCCTCTGATTTCTAATTCAGCCAGTCTCTTTTCCAAAACCTTGGGGACTCTTCCTAGTATGCTATTATTGACATCCCTGTCACTTGCACGTTCCACAGCTTTGTCAGATCTCCGGCAAGATCAAGGAATTTGTCTATATTTCCGCTTTCTTCTATTTTCAATCAGTGGTCTGCAGTAACAAAAATATCCCCTAGAAGATAACTTCTTTTTGTTTTGATAATTAACACCAACTACAGCACTCTGGATTGGGTGATCCAATTATTATTATTTTACGCTTTGAGATTTTTTTTATATCAGCGTTAGCTGATGGTCTTTCATTGAAGTTTGAATGACAGCAAGTCTCCAGGACTCTTCTCAGTATTCTAGCCAATCTTTATAGTGTAGTAGTTTGGATGCTTCCCACTCGTCCTCTTATTTCCAAGTCCTCCAGTCCCTTTAATACTCTTTCGGTGACTGTACCTAGAGCACGAATTATAAATGGTATAAACGTCTCTTTCATGTTCCACAGTTTTTTTCCAAGGCCGGGGTACTTATCCTTCTTTTAACTTTCTTTCAATTTTACTCTGCAGTCAGCCGGGACAGCAAAGTCCACAATTTTGCAAATTCTCTTTATTATTATTATTATTATTATTATTATTATTATTATTATTATTAACCGTAATAGTAGTATAATACTCGAAAAAATACGGAAATACTTATGTATAGATCGGTACCTCTGCTTGTAATCTGGAGTGTAGTATCTGTGTGCTCTGCTTAAAACTGTTAGGAACTTCTGGCTGGGATCAGAGTGTAGCGTCTGTACTTGTAGAAATTCAGCAGTTATTCTTAAAACAACTCTGTATAGAATATACAGATGAAATCAGGCGTCATTTAGAAGAGTATATCCTTCATAATATTTCCTTCAGAAATATATATATATATATATATATATATATATATATAAGCAGCCGTATATATACGTCGATGATAAATATTCTTGTAATAAATCAAATTATTATTTGTGTGCCCAGACATACTTTGATGTTAGTGTCAGCGAGCGGCACTTTGATAAAAGCAAAGACTACTCGTACATATACTACAACCTCATCCGAGCAGATGCTACGGATAGTCAAAGAAAGAAAAAATAAACACTTTATCCGAGATAATAGGATATACGTGGCATTTTACACTTGCCGTTGTTATTATTATAATTATTACACTCCGTGCATGTTTTTCAAACTAGTTTTAACGGATGGTTTTTCACTAGGGTTTAAGTGGCAGCAAATCTTCTCAGGTCCCAAGGACCCTTCTCAGTATTCTATCTAATTTTAACTGTGTTGTGGTCAGGATAGTCTTGAATCTTCCTCTGATCTGCTGGTCCCTTCGTCTTTTATATCAAATGTCAATTATTATTATCATTATTATTATTATTACACTCCGTGAAAGATTTTCACAATAGTTTTAGTTGGTGGTGTTTCATTGAAGTCTGAGTGACAGCAAGTCTCCTCGGGTCTCCAGGACCCTTCTGAGTATTCTAGCTGATCATAAAAATACTGTGGTCTAGATAGTCTACAATCTTCCACTGATTTCTAATTCCTACTATTGTTTCTTTTTTAAGCCTTTAGGGATCGTTCCAAGTGCACCAATTACAACTGATATCACAATCACCTTCATGTTTTACAGCTTTTTAGTTCTCAAGCAAGGTCCAAGAATTATTATTATTATTATTATTACTATTATTATCATTATTATTATCATTATACATCCAGCGAGTTTTTCACACCAGCGATAACTGGTGGTCTTTCACTGGAGACTGAGTGACAGCAAGTCTCTTCGGGTCTCCAGGACTCCTCTCAGTATTCTGGCCCTTCTAAACTGCGCTGTAGTTTGGATGGTCTGTATTCTTTCTCGGATTTCAATCATAATAATTATCATTATAAAGGTAACGCTGATTGTTTCTCACTGGAGTTTGAGTGACAGCAAGTCTCCTCAAGTCTCCAGGACTCTTCTTAGTATTCCTGCTGATCTCAACAATGCTACTATATATTGGATGGTCTCGACTCGTCATCTTATTTCCAAGTCGTCCAGTCCCTGTACCAATCCTTTGGTGACTGTACCGATTTCCCGTTCCATCGTTTTTTTTAACTCTCTAGCAAGGTCCTGGCACTTATCGTTCTTTTCGCTTTCACTTATACTCTGGGGTCACCCAGGACGGCAAAGTCCACTATTCGGCAGATTCTCTCTTTTTGTTGTTGTTGTTGTTGTTGTTGTTGTTGACAATCATAAGGCCTGGTCGAGAATTGGTGATCCGCTTATATCTTAATCCCAGAGATTTTCGTGCGTCTCATTTTCTAGGACGTATTATTATTAGTAGTAGTAGTACAAGATCAGTTGTTGTTAGATGATAATGAAAATAAGAATATGAAAGAAAATCATGGTGAATCACAGAATAATTCGGTGGAGCAGATAGAGGATGCGAAATTGATGCGAAAACCAAAATAAATAAATATATAAATAAATAAAACATGAAAAAAAGAAAGAAAAAATAACAATCAATTCAAAATATTTAATTGGGGAAGGGGAATCTGCTTACCTGATTTGCCGACTCCAGGGCTCCCCAAGATGATCAGGTTAACATCCTTTGTACCCCGGTGTAGAAATTCGTCCATGTTGTCTTAGGCTTTGCGTGCGGTTGGCCATCTACTGACTGACCACTTGCACGAGCACTGACCTTGGCTCACACGATCTGAGGTCAGTCGCTACAAATATTTATAAATAAAAAATACGTGTCTGGATATTGAGGCTAAAATAAATCCCAAAGTCTCAGTGCTCCGTACATGGAATTTTCGGAATAAATAAAACTATTAACTGCTTACATACACTGCGAAATTAGATAGATAGATAGATAGATAGATAGATAGATAGATAGATAGATAGATAGATAGATAGATCCGTAGGTTCGACTGCCTGACAGAAGTTTTGCTTTCTGTTGTGATCGGTTAAGTGTGTGTATATATTTATAAGCGTAGCTAAGTTTGGCATAAGGCCATGTGTATATAGAAGTCCTCTTGGACGAATAAAGATGCTGGTTGGTTGGTTGGTAAAGGAAGGTAAGTAGGTAGGTCAGGTGGATAGGTAATTGGATGGGTACAGACGCAAAACAGTGTGGAATCAACAAGCACCCTCAACTCTGGCTGTTGTAAAGATAGCAGAAACTATGCGAGGCTCCCAAGATGGGCGTTGGGAAGGGAGGTTTTGAGCCTCTTCCTCGCTGCTGCTTATAATACGATACGTGTCACAGGATGGCGGCGGCAGTGGCGGCTATGGTGGAGATGTAATAGTCGATGGTAAAATGATGATGAAGAGGCTTTAGGTAGTAATGGTGGCGGTGCCGATGCTTCTAACACAGATGCTATAGGCACTGGTGACTGGTGCTTAGAACGATGGCTGTTATAGTAGCAGTGATGATGACAAGGATAGATAGATAGATAGATAGATAGATAGATAGATAGATAGATACGAACAGAGAGAAAATATACATATGCAAGTATATATATATAGAGAGAGAGAGAGAGAGACAGAGACAGAGACAGACAGATTGATTGATAGATACGAGGAGACTATAATAGATAGAGAGATACGAATAGAAAGAATATATATATATATATATATATATATATATATATATATATATATATATTTAAAGAGACTGAGATAGATAGATAGATAGATAGATAGATAGATAAAAACATTGCGGAGTTCTCAAACGAATGATAAAATAAATCATTTATTTTGCTCAAAAGTATTTATCTTTTTAAATATCTGCTTCCTTGTCAATGCACTTAATACATTCATGGATATCAATGACAAAGATTAAATATCATCCAACGATAATTACGGATCAAAATTCAACTAATATCTTGATGACAAACGAAGGATTTTTTACCCTTTAAAAAGGCATGAACCACATTATACCCACTACCTATGGATATAGCATCACCGCTGTTCTACAAGGAGTGATTTGATTTTAGATAACCCCGGAGGTTGATAATAAACAAAATTATCAAACCAAAGGAATTATACACCCACTTTCGTGGACAATATGGACTGGATTCATCAGACTATATGCTTAACACGACACAAATATTTGAGATATACATATATATTTATGATATGTATATATATATAATATATACAGATAGAGGTATAACGACTATATGAGATATATATATGAAAATTCATATATGTATATGTAATATATATGTATGATATATATATCATCATCATCATGTCGTGCCACTAGCACGGATATCCCTGACACTCTCTCGCCACTTTTCCCTATCGTTCATCGCCTCTGGCAGGTCTTCAGGGCTACATTCCGTATCATATCTTCTAAATTCTATAATCCTCATCCAGAAAGAATATAAAACTTGAATATTTTTATTATATATATATATATATATATATATATGATGAATATATATATATATATATATTATATATAAGATATATATATATATATATATATATATATATATATATTTGATAAATATATGATATATATGATTTATATATATATATATATACATGTGTGTGTGTGTGAAAAATATATTGATACATATATACAAGATATATATGTAAGTAAGTAAAGTTGGCGACCATAGTCGAGGGTAACCCGAAGGCTCCCTTTTCGATAGCTACTACACCAAGATGTAGGGAAGGGCGCTACTCCTTCCCTGGATGGCTCTACTTTACCCTTGATCCGCACCTTATAATGCTGAGTGTTAAGCAAGGAGGCATCAAGTACCATTTTTTGAGTCTTTGGTATGACTCGACCTGGGATTGAACCCAGGTCTCGCGGGCTATTGGCGAACACTCTAACCGCTAGGCCAATGTCCGGTAATAAAGATATATATGTATGATATATATATCATTTATATATATATATATATATATATATATATATATATATATCATCATCATCATATCGCGCTGGTAGCATGGATATCCCTGACCCTCTCTCGCCACTCCTCCCTATCTTTCATCGCCCTAGGTAGGTCTTCAGGACAACAGCCTGTATCCTCACATAGCTGCTGAATGTACGTTCGAGCTGGTCGTCCTGCTTTTGCGCGGCCATGTGTGGGGATCCATAAGAGTACATCTCTTATGAGTTCATCTCTGCTTCTCCAGCAGTGTCCTGCATGTCTGGTTCGTCTAACTTGAATAGTTTTCGTGATAGGGGGCAGGTGGCCGTACAGTTGGTGTCTTGTGGGGTGCTGCTGCCAGGACTTGTTCAGGATTGCACGCAGCATTCTTGTGTAATTGCCATCCAGTTTCTTCTCCAGCCGTTTTGTTAGTGTCCATGTAGTGCATCCATATAGCAGTATCGATGTGACCGCTGCCTGGAAGAAGCTGCGTTTCATTAAGGTGTGGCAGTGTGTTGCTACAAATATATATATATATATATATATATATATATATATATATATAATCAATAGGCTATCGATTATATATATATATATATATATATATATATATATATATATATATATATATATATATATATTTGTAGCAACACACTGCCACACCTTATAAGACTATAAAACCTTATTCAGATCTCTGTGGTTATTTCTCTGCAGGTGATACCAATTCAAAGGCGAGAGATGTAAAACAAATAAAAAAATCTGCGTATGGCTTAGGACCTTTTGAAACACCTTTGTATATATATATATATATATTAATCTTTTCGAACGTTCCAGTATCTATATATTGAGTGTTTCAAAGAATAGACCAGAAATCAAAACTACACATGACTACGTATATTTTCACTTTGTCACGTTCACCAGGCGATGATACCTTCAGAATAATATCATGTGGAACGCGGAGTTCGTGCACGGAAGACGCGGCCTTTGAAATGAAATCAGATTTACATCATGGAAGATCACAGAGAAGTCGATTGAAAAGAGAGATTCGATAAAATTCAATTCAAAAGTTTGAATTTTTTAAATATTATCAAAATGAAAATTTAAGTTCAATATTCCTTAAATTTCATTAGTCCCACCGGTGTCATAGCAGGCATCATAGAAACCATTTTTCCCTGTTTATTAGCTATTCGTTTTGTTCAAATTAATTTCATATACACTTTCATTTCAATTTCATTCGTCCACGTTTGAATATTCCTTAAGCTAAATTCTCAATACTTTTTAATTATTCGCGTCATCACAATGTTCATTTATTTGGTTGGTTGGTTGGTTGAATTTTATGGTATATCAACATTTGGAGGTTATTTAATACCAAATCCATTTTTATACAAATAATCAGTTCTATTTCAATCAATTCAGTTTAGCATGAGTACACTGTCTAATTGTCAAAAACGTTTCTGTTTCAAGCTATTCAGATTTTGTTTACACACTATTAAATATCAAAACACTTTCATAATTCAGTTTAGCATAACTACAGTTTCATTGACAAAAACTGTTCCATTTCAAGCAATTTAGTTTAGCAAAAGTATGCAGTTCAAATGAAAGTATACAGCTTAATTTTAAAAAACAATTCTATTTCAATCTATTCAATTTAGTCTGACAGTTCAAATTCAAACAATTCAGTTTTAAGATAAGTACGCAGTTAACATGTCAAAAAAGTTCTATTTCAAGTAATTCAATTTAGCCTCAGTACAGAGTTTAGTTCTGTTCGACTTATAGATCAGACTCTATCAGGTGGTACCATTCCGGTCCAGAGTGGACCTGGAAGCGATGGCAATGAAGGGGTACTCTGCATTCCCCAAAGCTCCAGCATTACTGGAACCTCACCATCAGATTGTTTAGTACCATATCCAGAACACTCGTCAAGAGCAGACATTACCCCTCTGCAGAGATGCAGTCGGTGTATTCTACAGCCCCAGACAACTGGACAACTTAACTTACCATGAATTTTTTATGGAGCCAGCATATGATAATATTCATACTTCTATTTTGAGGGAAGTGAAAGATACCATTCAGCATTTATGGATATCGTATCAAGAATTTAAGATATTAAATGATATTTAGTGCGGATGCGAGACCCACAAAATAATTATTCATTTAAATATTGAACGGGAAATAGTTTTATTCCTCAATTTAGGTCATTTTAAAGGTATCGTTCAAATAGAAATCTTGCTATGAATACATCTTGTCGTATACGATGAGTTACTATAAGAAGCATATATATATATATATATATATATATATATATATATATATATGAATGTTTGTGTGTGTATGTGTGTGTATGCGGGCGCGCACGTGTGTGTGTGTGTGTTAGAGACCTAGTGTATCTGATTAAATAAAACAGGATTTTTTCCAAACTGTATCTGTGTCCATACTATTGTACAGATGCAACGTCTCGACGTTGACAACTAACCAAGAATGGCGTGTGCTGTTTTGAAAAGATCCTGGAAGCAATACCCCACAAAACGGCTGCTGTATGGCCACCAACCTTCTACCTCACTAACCATCCGAGACGAACCAGACATGCGGGGTATTGCTAGAGAAGCAACGACGAAATCATAAGCGACGTTCTCTAATGGACTCCTACATGTCAGTGTCGACCGACCAGCAAAGACTTGCATCAGATATGCGGGGACGTTGGATGCCGCCAAGAAGACATGCTAGAAACGATGTATGATAGGGATGGATGGCGAGAGAGAGTTAGAAAACTCCATGCTGTCAACGCAACTTGATAAGGGTGACATATATATAAAAGCTCTTCAAAAAATGTCAACAAACGAAAACTACTACATAATGCCTTATAATTCCCGAGCAGACGTGGTTCGCTTACTGGCTGAACGATATGATACTAAGTCTAAAAGTTTGGTGGGTTTCGATCCCAGCTTTAAGCGTCCTACATGTCTAACCACACTGAAGAGTTGTAATACAACGAAACTGTGGATGACTATATATATATATATATATATATATATATATATAATAAGAGCAAAGAGGAATATGTTTATTAAAAAGGAAAAAAAATAAAGAGACCCTTTCGCCCGGCACTTTATCAATAGTTAAACGAACCGGCGTAACTATTGATAAAGCGTCGGACGAAAAGGTCCCTCGATTTTTTTTGTTTTTTTGGGGGGGGGGTTTCAGTTTTTAGTAATAAATATGATACCCTCTTTGCTATTATCATAAAATTTTGCTGTACCAAGAATTTGTTTATATATATATATATATATATATTCTAGATAAATAATTGCAACTAGTATTTTATTTTTATTCTAAAGATATTCGAAATAGAGCCATGATAGGGTAATTTTCTATTTACACTGTGCTTAAAGTTTTTTAACAGATCCTTTAAAACCTGGTTTGTGTTTGAAAACCAGTTTTAAATACTATTTTAATCTCGGTTTAAAATAGTAATATACATCCAATATAAATGTACATATCTACATTACACACACACACACACACACACACACACATATATATTTATATATATATAAAGTGAAGTAAAGTCGGCGACTGTCGTCGAGGGCGTCACGAAGGCCTCCTTTTCAATAGCTACTACACCGAGGTGTAGGGAAAGGCGCAACTCTATTTACCTAGATTGCTGAGTGTTAAGCAAGACGGCATCAAGTACAATTTTTTTAGTCTTTGATATGACTCAACATAGGATTGAACCCCGGTCTCCCGGATCATCGTCGAACACTCAACCCATAGACCAATATATATATATATTAAATATACCATATATATACATGCACACACCCATACACATACATACATATATGTGTGCGTGTATATTTATGCCCACATTGTTTACGTATATATATATATCGTTGAAAAGTGGTCAGTCTGTAGTCTAGACTGTCCCCTTTTACCGCAAGATCATCTGAATATTGTGGAAAGCATATAAAATTTCAGTAATGAATTCTACTATCTTAAGTTTATAGCTGCTCTGCAATAATTGCATCGAGCACTCTTTTCATGCAACTAACTAACTAACTATATATATATATAACTGGAAGAAAACTCAACCATGGTTAGATTATCATTATAAATTTATTTCGGCGAAGAATAAAATCTTCGTCTCTTCAGATGACATACACGCTTAATTTGACAGTGAAAACAGCAAATAAGGATTCCAGTATATATATATATATATATATATATATATATATATATGGGGAGGGGTTCTGGCGAAAAGGAAAGGGAGTCAAAACAATAGAAGTATTAAAAGTATTAAAAAAAAACAAAAATTAGGTGTTCCGGTTGTTGACCCATCCCAAGATGAACATGTTGGGTTTGTTGTAGGAAATGGAATTTTCATATAATGTAAGCCTGTAAACTAAATCATTATCTTTTTATTTTTCTATTTACTCTTTTACGTGTGTTAAGTCTCTAAGTTAACTTGACCATCATCTTCCCCTTAAAAATCCATTCGGCCCCTAATGAATGTACTGCTACTACGTCTATTTTGTTTACATCTCATTGAGTGGTGGTAGGGGTTACAGCTATCTCTACTAGTATTAACTCAAAAATGGCTGAGAGGAACTAACAATTCTAAAATTCTAAAAATTCTATTTACGAAACCAATCTCCAAGACTCCAAAAGCTGCTTCACTACATAAACCCTACGCTATGTTATTCGATTAATTACAGAAATAAATGCTTTTTTACGAAGAAATTTCACCCAAAATGCATATGACGGTTTTATCTTACATAGGACCCTCGATAGCCGTCAATCAAGATATTTTAAATTACCTTTATGTCTACATTTAAATATCAGTTCGTTACGTGTATTGAGCAGTTGTCTGGGGTCCTTAAAATTAATCATACTAATTTTTTCTTCGATACTCAGGTTACATCTGCTATTTGCGGTCAAAGATTGTCTATTTTCCATTTTATGGGGGGGAGTAGCCCCTGGTCCTTAAGGTTCCAAAAATATTTTGATGGGACTGTTTGGTTCCCAAGCTGCAGATTGGAGAAAGAATGCCTGTATTCATACAGTCTTTATTTCTTATTCCCCATAGATATCCCTATGTATATTCTCTCACCAGTAGCCATACATCGAGCACTCCCATAGATTTATATGAAATCCTTCATATATTCTCTACACCCACAGTTTTCGGACGCCGACTGGATATATATATATATATATATATACAGAGAGAGAGTGGGGGCTGGAAGACAGAAAGAAGAAGAAGAAGAAGAAGAAGAAGAAGAAGAAGAAGAAGAAGAAGAAGAAGAAGAAGCAGAAGAAGAAGAAGAGATTAGGGTGGGAGTGAGGTGAGAAATAAAGGAAGGTGGCTAGGATAAAGTAAATGTTAGGGTATCATTACTTAGCAAGGAAAGAGAGTGAGAGAGAACGAGTATGAGAGAGAGAGAGAGAGAGAGAGAGAGAGAGAGAAAGAGAGAGATAACGATATATATAGAGCGACAGAAAGAAGAAGAAGAAGAAGAAGAAGAAGAAGAAGAAGAAGAAGAAGAAGAAGAAGAAGAAGAAGAAGAAGAAGAAGAAGAAGAAGAAGAAGAAGAAGAAATTAACGCCGCAATAAACTGTATGGCAAATATGTTTCCTTAAATACAACGCTGAACAGCTACCACCTTCCTCTTCCCCCGGGGCCCGCCTTAGTGGTGGCTAAATTGCTTGCCGAAACAGTAGTCACCACCCTTCTCATAGAATAACTGGCGAAAAAGGATCTTCGAGTTTAGATCCCTAGAATAAAAAAAATACCGGAAGTGACATCAAGCAAATAACGAGAAGCGCATCTAACCCACCTGGGAATAAATGAAAGCTTTATGGGTTGCACACCTGAGAAATATCACGATGACAGGAACATGATGAAGAGAACCACGAAGACTGCTAATCTGATTATCTAAATGCATTTTGTAATATGAAACATTCAGTCTAAGAACTCATTCCTTAGTTATCATTCCTAGCTGGCACGAGATTGTCATTACCTGTACTATTAGTGTTAGTCTTCTCTTTGTGATAATATAGTGTTTTCTTGTTTCCTTTACTTTCTTGCTGAATTAGCTAGGGCTGCAGAATACACCGACTGCTTCTCTGTAGAGGGGTTAAAACCCCACTGTCTAAGATATGACACTAAACAATCTGATGGCGAGGCTCTTCTAATGCTGGAACTTTGGAGAATACAGAGTACCCCTTCATTGCCATCGCTCCCGGTTCTACTCTGGCTCTGGGGGGAAGGACCTGAGAGGGTCCTATCTATGGGTCAAATAGAACTAAACTGTGTCCTTATACTAAACTGAATTGCTTGAAATAGGACTGTTTTGACATTTAAACTGTGTGCTTATGCAAAACTGAATTGTTTGAAATAAAACTTTTTTGATACTTAATTCGATGTTCTGACCAGTCGGCTGGAGTTGTAAAATACACCGACTGCTTCGCTGTTGAGGAGTAAGCCCGCCCCCCCTCAACGAGTGACCTAGAAATGATACTAAAAAATCTGATGGCGAGGCTCCACTAATGCTGGAGCTTTGGAAAATACAGAGTACCCCTTCCACTCTGGCCCGCAGTGGTAGCACCTGATAGGGTCCTATTTATGGGTCAAATAGAACTAAACTGTATACTTATGCTAAACTGAATTATCTAAAATACAACTGTTTCTGACATTGAAACTTTGTACTTATTCTGAACTGAGTTGTTTGAAATAGAACTGTTTAGACATTTAACCGTGTTAGCAAAAATTATACTTATTCTAAAATTTAAATTTAATAAAGCGTTAAATGATCCGAAAAGTGTATCAACGTCGTAAAACAAAATAATCGACGAAACAACAAACCTTTACTTTCCTGTCTATTCACACCCTGTCGGCTGCCGAGGGGTAAGACCATCTCCTCCTTAATGAAACCACCTGTTGGCCGTGGATGGTGACCTGAAAAACTTGATGACGGGATCCTGCTCGCAAACAATTCCTGGTGATAGCCTACGAAAGGTCCAAAAGCGTTCGAGACAATTTCGGTAAATTCATCTACCGACTCCAACCTAAAACCAAAACTCTTGTCAGGAAACTTTAAAGGATCTCATTAAAATTATATAGACAAAATGTGTCTTTATTATTTAATCAAACATGGTTTTATATATATATATATATATCTATATCTATATCTATATATATATATATATATATATATATATATATATATATATATATCACCGGCTCATTGAGAAGAATCTAGACGGCAATTACACAAGAATGTTGCGAGCAATATTGAACAAGTCCTGGCGGCAACACCCCACAAGGCACCAACTATACGGCCACCTGCCTCCCATCACGAAAACTATCCAAGTTAGACGAACCAGACGTGCAGGACACTGCTGGAGAAGCAAGGACGAGCTCATAAGTGATGTACTCCAATGGACCCCCGCATATGGCCAAGCAAAAGCAGAACGACCAGCTCGAACATACATACAGCAGCTAAGTGAGAATACGGGATAAAGACCTGACAGAGGCGATGAACGATAGGGAGAAGTGGCGAGAGAGGGTCAGGGATATCCGTGCTAGCGGCATGACATGATGATGATGATGATGATAAATGAATAGGTCCTGGTATATGGTCAAATAGTACTTTTTAATCATTTACTATACTTGGAATCATTTAACTGTGTACGAACAAATAATTATTATTAAATAGTAATTTGTAATACTTGAAACCAACAGTAGATGAGATACTATTGCCGATGTACCTGAACTACTAATTTTAGAGGCTTGCCACTTAGAGTAGAGATGGATCCTTTCTGTTGTTGTTGCCATTTATTACAAATAAATTCATTAATACAACTTCTTTAATTTTTTATTTTCATATATATATATTATATATATATATAAACGCTGATTTGCCAGTTAAACGGCTAACTTTTTCTCACTATACATATTTTCCCGTAGGTTTTTGTATTTCACATTTCTAATCATCCATCGTTAACTTAAAATTATTAATATCACCCCTCATGGTCCTGATGATGGTTCAGCAGAACCGAAACGCTATAGTGTTGACCCGTTAATAAATCATTCCTTCCTCTTGGATCGTTGTTATCAGTTATATATATATATATATATATATATATATATATATATATATATATATATATATATATATATCAACTGTGTGTAAAATAATAAATAGCAACACTTGAAATTATTTAACTGTTTACAAATAAATAACCTCAGGTTCGTTATAAAAGATGTTGCCAACAAAATATTTACTTTAAAATCATGTGTAATAATAGGATTTTGCCTTAAATAACCTTACAAGGTTGATATGCCATTTAACTAAATAATCTAAACTGACCTAAAAATTCATACTAAATCGTGACTTTTTGGGCCCAGTTGCCTGGGCTTGCAGAATACTCCAACTGTATCTCTGCAGAGGGGTAAGACACCTCTAAAGCTCCAAGGCTGAAGTCTCGCCATCAGATGGTATAACATCATAAACAGGACACTCGAGTGTCCCATTTATGTCATTAAACCATCTGATGGCGAGGCTCCAGCTATGGAGCTTTGGGGAATGTAGAGTACCCGTTCCATTGCTTCCAAGTCCACTCTGACCCAGAGAAGTTGCTCGTTATAGGATCCTATCAATGGGTCAAATAGAACAAACTAAGTGTGCAAACAAATAATTGATGTTAAATTGTGACTGTTATAAAGCAATAATTGAAACCATTTAACTGTGTGCAAAAAGGAGTTCACACTTGTTTAAGAATATTATCAACAAAATTTTTACAAATCATATATATATATATATATATATATAAGGAGGATTTGGCATTAAATAATCATCAATGTTTGATATGCCATAAAATCAAACCAAAGCACACCAAATATTATATACCTAATATATATGTATAAAGAGGATTTGGCATTAAATAACCTACAGTGGTTTATATGCCATTAAACCCAAAATAAACCAAATCATATCTATTTGATATATGTTTAAAGAGGTTTTGGCATGAAATAATCTTCTATGGTTGATATGGCATAAAATCCAACCAAACCAAACCAAATGTCTTACAATAAAAGATAGATCCACTATATAGCAAATCATTTACCAATTATATTTACTATATAATCATATTAAGTTAATATTGTTCTGAGAAAAAAAATTTGACCTTTGTAACGATATATATATATATATATATATATATATATATATATATATATATATATATATATATTGCTTCAAGTGCGTGAAACTCAAGATTTATTAACTGAAACATTTGTTTTTTGTCCTATCTATGCAATAATACTATGTAAAGAATTTCCCTCTGAAAATACTACCTATGAACCTAAGTAGTAACGTTGAATTAAATATAAACGATTTAGTCGGACAATTATTTGTTTTTTCTTTTGGGTATTTAAATTATACGGGATTAGTAATATCTTGCAGCTATATGGCTTCCAATTGATTTTGATTTTTACAGACACCATCTTAATGAGCTCCCCCACTTCTCACAAAAAAACATTCTTTTTAACTACATCAAAACCTTGCCTTGGGTCTTGTACAAATGCATACTAAATTTCAGG
This sequence comes from Sepioteuthis lessoniana, assembly GCA_963585895.1. Taxonomy (NCBI): domain Eukaryota; kingdom Metazoa; phylum Mollusca; class Cephalopoda; order Myopsida; family Loliginidae; genus Sepioteuthis; species Sepioteuthis lessoniana. The sequence goes on from CAUZXS010000404.1 coordinate 66,199, forward strand.
GCTCTACATCCAAATGTTTAATTATCTGTTGAAGATAGGCAAAAACTTTTTAATTAATAGTATAGATAAGTCTTTTATGCCCAGAAATATGTAGAGCTATACGGATAAAAAAAAATTGCAGTGTGGAATTTAGAGGATTTATTTCTAAAGATGGTGATGGAAATATAGTTCAGTTTATTAGACAAAAGGTTCTTTGTAAAACAGCTCCACCCAACATTTCTATTGCCCAGTCGACTGGGGCTGTAGAATACACTGATTGCACCTTTGCAGAGGGAAAAGACCCACCCCAACAAGTGTCCTGTATATGACACTAAACAATCTGATGGTGAGGTTCCAGTATTGCTTCAGCTTTAGGGAATGCGAGTACATCTTCTTTGCCATCACCGCCAGGTCCACTCTGGCCCGGAGTGGTAGCTCCTGATAGGGTCCTACCTATGGGTCCCAAAGAACTTAAATGTGGTTTAGAAAGTTTACGGTTTTTGCATTTAATCTGCGTATCCATGGTAAACTGAATTGTTTAAAACAGAACTGTTTTGACTTTTAAACAGCGTTCTTATGCAAAACTGAATCGCTTGAAATAGAATTGTTTTGACATCTAAACTGCGTACTTATGCTAAATTTAATTAACTGAAATAAACTGCGTACGTTTGCTAAATTGAATTACTTGAAATAGAACTGTTTTACCATCTAAACTGCGTACATATGCTAAATTGAATTGCTCGAAATAGAACTGTTTTGGTATTTAAACTGCGAACTTATGCTAAACTGAATTATCTGAAATAAAACTGTCTTTAGATTTAACTGTGTATTTCCCAGTCGACTGGAGCTGTAGAATATACCGACTGCACCTCTGCTGTGGAGTAAGACCCCACCTCAACGAGTGTCCTGGATATGACACTAAACAATCTGATGATGAGGTTCCAGTATTACTGGAGCTTTGGGGAATGCCGAGTACCTCTCTACTGCCATCGCTCCCCGGTCCACTCTGGCCCGAGTGGTAACACCGGACAGGGTCATATCTATGGGCCAAATAGAACTAGATTGCGTACTTATGCTAAATTGAATTACTTGAAATAGAACTGTATTTGACATTGAAACAATACTTAGGATAAATTGAATGACTTGAAATATAAATGTTTTTGACAAACTGTGTACAAATTGAATTGTTTGAAAAAGAGATGATTATTTTTATAAAAATGGATTTGGCGTTAAATAACCTACAAAGGTGGATATGTCATAAAAAAAAAACCTACCCAACCAACCAACCAATCAACAAATATCTTTATTCCTTGCGTTGATTGTACACGAACAAATACATCGGAGATGAAAGAGTTAAAGTATTAAAGTTAAATCACATTAAAACCTTTCATTGGGTCTAGTACATATGTAAAAACCGGGACATTGGCCCAGCGGTTAGAGTGTTCGCCAATGGCCCGGGAGACCTGGGTTCAATCCCAGGCTGAGTCATACCAAAGACTTTAAAAATGGTACTTGATACCACCTTGCTTAACACTCAGCATTATAAGGTACGGTTCAAGGGTAAAGTGGAGCAATCCTGGGAATGGAGTAGCGCCCTCCCCTACACCTTGGTGTAGTAGCTATCGAAAAGGGAGCCTTCGGGTCACCCTCGACTATGGTCGCTAACTTTACTACTTACATATGTACAACAAATTTCAGGGCTCTACATCCAATTGTTTAATTATCTGTAGAAGAGAGGCAAACACTTTTTAATTAACAATATAGATAAGTCTCTTCAGCCAAGAAATATGCAGAGCTATACAAATCAATAAAATAGCAATGTGGAATTTAGAGGATTCTTTTCTAAAGAAGGTCCTTTGTAAAACACCACACCAAACATTTTTATTCCTTGAGTTGATTGTAGACGAACAAATACAACTGAGATGAAAGAGTTAAAGTATTACATTGTTATCAAGAATATCTTTCATCTTCATCAGATTTGTTTTCCTTCATGTCAAATCTGATCTGAATTGTTAGAAATATTAAAGATAAAACATAAACCATTTTGTAGACATGCAGATGAATCTGTGATTCCAACAAACTGATTCGAAAATCAAAAAAGCAAGCATGAAAACATGCACTGAAAAATACAAGTCTGTAAAAATAGTTGGAGGAGCCAGTTTTAATTCACATGCCATAAACAGGAAAAATTGGCGAAATTTTCCAATGTCAAATTTTTAGCCTGAAAGTGAAACGTAAATATCCTCGACTGGAATTTGAATACAGTTCGTCTATTTCCTTTTTTAAAATTATGGGTAAAATAGTAGGGTAGACTGACCCTGTAGCCTTGGTAGGGCAGCCAGTCTAGGAAAAAGACAATTCAAATTCCAACGAAGCTGACAATACATCATTGCCCAGCGTAACAGGATGTATATGCGCGCGCGCGTGTGTGTGTGTGTGCATGTTTGTGTCTATATATGTATGAATGTATATACATATATATAAGCGTGTGTGTGTATGTGTGTATACGTATATATATATATATATATATATTCGTAATCGGCGTATGTAGACATCGCTTTCAGGATATAAGATGTTGTTGCCTGGATATGTGAACTGGTCTACTAGTTTTAGAGGCTGATCACTTATATTAGACATGGATCCTGTTTGTTAATTGCCATTTTTGACAAGTAAATTCATAATTGTATTTTTCTTAACGGTTGGTTGGTTGGTTAGGTCGTATCAACCGTTTTCGGGTCATTTAACGCCGAATTAAATCTCAAACAATTCAGTTTAGTTTGAGTATTGATTTTGTTTACAAACAGTTAAATGTCAAAACAGACCTATATCAAACAATTCAGTTTAGCATAAGTACACAGTTTGGTTTTATTAAAAAAAAACAGTTCTATTTCAAAGGAGTTCAGTTCAGCATAAGTACACAGTTTGGTTTTATTAAAAAAAATCAGTTCTATTTCAAAGGAGTTCACTTCAGCATAAGTACGCAGTTTAAATGTAAAAATAGCCCTATTTCAAGCAATTCAGTTTAGCATAAGTTCACAGTTTAGTTCTATTTGACCCATAGATAGGACCCTGTCAGGTGACAACACTGCGGACCTGAGTGGACCTGGGAGTGATGGCAATGAAGGGGTACTCAGCATTTCTAAAAGCTCCACTATTGTTGGAACCTCATCATCCGATTGTTTAGTGTCATATCCAGGAAACTCGTTGTGGAATGCCTTACCCATCGGCGGAGAAGCAGTCGGTGTAATTCTACAGCCCCAGCCGACGGGGCCATTTTTTAAACTGTATCGTGTAAATTCCTACTAAAGGTGCCAATTGCTGCAGTCATTCAGAGCGATGTCGCTGTCAAGCCACAATACTACATGGACTCTACCTATGTATATATGTACATATAAACTATAAATATCTATTCCTCTCTACTTGACTGTTTCATTCCTATTAGTTTAATGTATATCTAACTCTCAAAAATGTCTCACTGAATGCTAGCATTATTCAATATATATATATATATATATATATATGAGGCTCCCTGAAGATCCGTTAAGGTGAAACTTTAATAGGAGAATTACGACTCGCGATTTAAGTTAATTTTGTAATTGGCTCCACTCGTGTTGAGCACTCTTGTAATTGTAGCATTGCAGCGTTGACGATGGGTTTTATTTTTCTTTTGACCAACTGACTGCATATATCTTGATTTTTTTAAACTGGTGTGACGGGGTTGGCCTTTTCTTTCTTTTTGTCCTATGATATTTTTTTCTTTTTCCCCCGGGCGGTGATTCGAGATATTTTTATCTCTTGTTCCTGGCGTTTTTTTTTTCTTTTTTCTGGTAACCATGAAGGCTGGTAGATAGTAGATTCGGTTCAATTCTGACTGCAGATGAGTAACAATACAGGAATACTTAACACTTGTACCCGGTTATGGCTAACGGAATCAGAACAGGTGAACCCCGTGGATTCAATAAAGGACGTAGTTCGAAGTTCCGTGGAGGTTCCCGAGTTCGACAAACACCTGATGAAGGCTAGAGGACATGTCGTTCGAAACGTTGTCGAAATAACAATAAAGATAAAGACGATAGTCCGAAAACCCTTAATGATATATATATATATATATATATATATATATATATCGAAATAGAGTTTCGTCTCGTTACCAAATGAACAAGAAAATTAGAAGACATTAAAGAATTTTACTGTTATTTTATTTTCTTTTTTTTTTTAAATCACATTCTCATTAAATTTTTACCCAAAACTGATAGGAAAATAAAACAATGCAAGGGAGATAAATGTGGTTATGTGTGTAAGATCTGAAACTTTTCCAAGTTTTGATGTCTAAAATGCTCTCATAATGCACAGAAAATTGAGAAGTACGTTTTCACAAACATCTGTTTTCCCAATTATTTGGTTATAAACAAACTGACGCAGATGTTTAATATATATATATATATATATATATATATATATATGTTGAAAACAATTAGTTAAACTAAAGAAGCAAATTAATATCTAAGTGTAGACATGTTAACATGTTTTTTTTTAATTCCCAAGCAAAGTCCAGGTGTAAATGTCACGTGTGCTAACATTTTATCACGTGACTATACCACATTCTATATAAAAGCTTCATGAGCCACTTTTTTTCATATTTACGTTTGAAAATTGTGTAAAACACAAATCTATTCCTCGGTTTTTCACCAGCCATAACAAGATCGACCACTCTTTTATTTAGTCGCTTTTGTTTATCTAATGGTATATCAAAACACCTAGTATTCTTCTACGCCTGGGGGTTAAGGAAGCGCATTCATTGTATGTTCATATTTAAATTTTTATGTAGGTTTTTGTTGTATCGTGGTAAGGAAAAGATATACAGTAAAATAGAGTTAATCATTTATTATACCACGTGGTACTGTCCGACTAGTATTATCTATCTCGCATTGTTGGTGTTACGCCCGAAGTTGGTCTTACTTCTGACCGACGTCCTTCAGAGCTATCTCTCTGCTTCTCTTTCTGTTTCTGCTTCTGCCGTGCTTAAGAGATACGGTGTCTTTTATACTTCCGCGATACCGGAAGTCACGTGGTACAACAGTTTTTAATGATAGTTTTTTAAATTCTATTTTATCTTTTTTTATTTAATTTGGTCCTCTCGGATACGATAATTTTCAAACAGATTTATTTAACACATACAGTTACTTCTCCTCCAATCAGAATGGACGAGGGAGTCATTGCAGAACTTCAGGACTACCATCAGATGCATTTCAGTATCAACCCAAGACAACATTTTTTTCGGGGTGGGTGGGTCTAAGGCCTCAGAATAGGAAACAGGCTATTCACCGACATGGTAATATTTTCTTGAGTTTCATTAACATCTTTTTATTTTTTCCTAGTCAATATACATAATGGTCATAGATAGATTCAACATCTTTTTTTTTTCCTGGTCAGTATACGTAATGGTCATAGATAGATAGATTCCCTTTATTTATTGAAAAACCAACGTAGATAGATAGATAGATAGATTCACTAACATCTTATTTTTTCCTGGTCAGTATACGTAATGGTCATAGATAGATAGATAGATTCATTAACATCTTTTTATTTTTTCCTGGTCAATATACATAATGGTCATAGATAAATAGATTCAACATCTTTTTTTTTTTCCTGGTCAGTATACGTAATGGTTATAGATAGATAGATAGATTCATTAACATCTTTTTATTTTTTCCTGGTCAATATACATAATGGTCATAGATAAATAGATTCAACATCTTTTTTTTTCCTGGTCAGTATACGTAATGGTCATAGATAGATAGATAGATTCATTAACATCTTTTTATTTTTTCCTGGTCAATATACATAATGGTCATAGATAAATAGATTCACTAACATCTTTTTTTTTCCTGGTCAGTATACGTAATGGTTATAGATAGATAGATTCCCTTTATTAATTGAAAAACCAACGTTGATAGATAGATAGATAGATAGATAGATAGATAGATTCACTAATATCTTATTTTTTCCTGGTCAGTATACGTAATGGTCATAGATAGATAGATAGATATTGTAAAAAAACTCAGAGAAGACGACAATTTTTAAGCTGTAAGATTCTGAAATAATTGCTCCACGGTAAAACCTTATATATTGTCGATAACTCTGCGATTAGACATCCGACCGGCGTAAAGTCAGCCGGGTTTAGGTCCTAGCTTAAAGCGTCTCGCGAGTCTTGCCACACTCATGAGTTGTGAAACAACGAAACAGTCTGTAGATGACAATATATATGATTCCCAACCGGGGGTTGAGCACTCTCACGAAGAATTACCGGTTGCCACTCACACGTAATGCAAAACTATTCTAATGAATTTAGTACTCCGCTAGCCGTTAAGCGTATATGTAAACAAATATATATTCATATACATAAAATTCCTTCGCTTACGCTGAGATCAAATAGAAATCAGACCTAACCGATAAAATGAAACGCAGTTTCTTCCAGGCAGTGGTTGTGTCAATACTGCTATATGGATGCACTACTTGGACGCTAGCTAAACGGCTGGAGAAGAAGCTAGACGGCAATTACACAAGAATGTTGCGAGCAATATTGAACAAGTCCTGGCGGCAACACCCCACAAGACACTAGCTGTACGGCCACTTGCCTCTCATCACGAAAACTATCCAAGTTAGACGAACCAGACGTGCAGGACACTGCTGGAAAAGCAAGGACGAGCTCATAAGTGATGTACTTCTATGGACCTCCGCATATGGCCAAGCAAAAGCAGGACGACCAGCTCGAACATACATACAGCAGCTATGTGAGGATACGGGATGTAGCCCTGAAGACCTGTCAGAGGCAATGAATGATAGGGAGAAGTAGCGAGAGAAGGTCAGGGATATCCGTGGTAGCGGCACGACATAATGATGATGATGATGACGCTGAGATTGTCGATAGTCTGCGATAAGATATCCAACAGTCGGATTCTGATCCCAGCTTGAACAATCGCGCGTGTTTAGTCTGTCTGTGGATGACACTATATATATATATATATATATATATATATATATATATATTCTGTGTACGTGTGCGATGCGTGTTTCGAACATTCTAATCTCGTCAGGCATTTCTGATTTTGGGTTTAATACGCTTTAGCGTAAAGATTATTTTGATAGGTTGTTTTGAGTTGGTTTAATCGTTGAGTCTGTGATAATCCTATTTGAGTTAATTATCCGTGAAGATTTTTTATTGTTTCGCTAATAACTTTTTCTTTCTCCTTTCTCATCAATGTAAATATGTGTGTATGTATGTGTGTATGTCTGTGTTTTGTTTGTTATCAACCGATCAAACAATCTTTACAAAAAGGAAATTTAACACAACCTACATAACTGCAGACACAAAACCTAGATAAATGATTTTCAAATAAATTGTTTTCTTCTTAATAGCGACCCGTGATAAACTTAACTGATTCTAGACAAATTAACCTGGTCCTTCTTGCTTGTCTGTACTTCTTCTTATGATTTCAATCAAGTAGGTGGACATATTTACGTAACAAATTAGCGGAAGATAAACTGCACAGCGCTTGGCCACCTGCAACAACTACCGACCTTGTGGCGGGAACAGCATTAGCGGCAGCTGCAGCGGAAGCAGTAGCATTTCCGGTCTCAGTTCCAGCTCTGTTTAGCAAATTCAAAACAGTTATGCAACCCCCGGCAAAATTATGGAATCACAACACAAACAGGATGTTCATCTATCTTTCATTATTTTTAATTTTTTTTAAAAACTTTTTTCTTCTTTTCTTTTCCATTTTTTTAATTTCATTTATTACCTTTTTGTTTTCTTTCTTCTTTTTTATTTTTTGGGATTTGCTTTTTCTTTTCTTTTCTTGTTTCTTTTCTTTTTCTTTTTTCTTTTTTTTCTTTTCCCTATTTTTTTTTTTTTTTTTCATTTTTTTACCTTTTTGCTTTCTTTCCAGTTTTTTTTTTCTTTTTTGTGTTTTTCTTTTCTTCTTTTTGTTCTTTTCGTTTCTTTTTTCTTTTTCTAATTTTATTTTTTCTTTCTCCCTTTTCTCTTTTTCTTTATTTCTTTTTTCTTTTTGGCTTTTTTCTTTTCTTTTTTTTTTCTTTTCGCTTTTTTTACTTTTTTTTCTTTTTTTTTCTTTTCTTTTTCTTTTTTCTCTTCCTATTTTTTCTTTCTTACGTTTCTCTTTTTCATTTTTTCTTTTTTCATTTTTTCTTTTTTCATTTTTCATTTTTTTTTTTTTTGCTTTTATTTACTTTTCTTTTTCTTTTTTCTCTTTTTGCTATTTTTTTTCCTTTTTGCTTTATTTTCTTTTTTCTTTTCTCTTTTTCTTTTTTCTTTTCTGTTTTTCTTTTTTTTTTCTTCTTTTCCCCTTTTTCTTTTTTCTTTTCAGTTTTTAGTTGTTTTTTTTTTTTGCTATTTTTTCTTTTTTCTTTTCTTTCTTTTTTCATTTTGCTTCGGTTTTTTTTCTTTTTTTTCTTTTTCTTTTTTGCTTTTTCTTTACATTTTTTCTATTTTTGCTGTTTTTTTTTTTTTGCTTTTTCCACAGAAAATAAATAAATCGCTGGAGGCGTTCATTGTTTATTGGTTACGTCGTAAGAAGTGAACTCGGTCACCCTGAACGAGGCTGCTTGCATTTAACATAACGTTAACACCCTCGGGAAAGGTATGAATGCTACAATTTTTCCTCTAGCTATGGGTAAACAGTTGGATAGACTGAACTTTTTAATAGTAGGATAGACTGAACTTTTTAATCTTCATAGAGTAAGCTGTTTAGGAGAAAGAAAAGCCGAATTCAAATCAGTTGTTGACCTTGAGAGGGATAGTACCCACTAAGTTATTCTTGCCTAAGACTCCTGATATGAGTTGCGCCTCCAACGACCAACAACAGGTTATAGGACCAGTCAGTGAGAATCAAATCGCAGATATGACCTAAAACATGTTTTGTTAAATGCTTGAAATATTCCTCGAAATATACAAGAAGCAAAATCTAAATATCTAATAGAATATTTTAAAGGATAAATAGAGGAAAAGATTATAAAATCATTATATTCCTTGAGATTTTATGATGGTCATAATTCTTCAATGAATTCCGACCGACATTCTTTCCTGTTTAAAATATTCTTCGTCTTGCCAGTCCCAACTTCCTCAAAGAACAGTTGACAAAACCTTATTTACTAAATGGAATCAGAAGGATATTTTTCTGTTATATATGATTGCTTAGCAACAAGCAATGGTAATTTACTGTTAAATCAATAGAAGTATATTTTTGCCAGAGATTTGATTAGGACTAAAACCAGACTGTGTGGCCCAGTCGTCTGCGGCTGCAGAATACACCAACTGTTTCTCTACGGAGGCGAAAGACACCTCTCCAACGACTATCCTGGATAGGACTCTAAATAATCTGATTGTAAAGCTCCAATAATGATGGAGCTTTGGGGAATGTGGAGTACCCTTTCACTGCCATTGCTCCCAGGTCCACTCTGGCCCGGAGTGGTAGCACCTGATAGGGTCCTATCTACTGGTCAAATATAACTAAACAGTGTACTTAGTGGGTAGAGTGTTCGCCAATGGTCCGGTATACCTGGGTTCAATCCCAGGTTGCGTCATACCAAAGACTTTAAAAATGGTACTTGATACCTCCTTGCTTAACACTCAGCAATATAAGGTGCGTATCAAGGGTAAAGTGGAGCAGTTCAGGGAAAGGAGTCGCGCCCTCCCCTACACCTCGGTGTAATAGTTATTGAAAAGGGAGTCTTCTGGTCGCCCTCGACTATGGTCGCCAACCAATCAACAATATGAAATATTGTTAAATATGAAAATGGATTTGGCATTAAAAAAACCTACAAAGGTTGATATGCCACTAGACCAAACTGAAACAAACTTGACAGGGACTGAGTTTAGAAAAAAAATTCAATTAAGTTCATAATCAAGTCCACATTTTTAGAGCACACATATTTAATTGAAGTATCTAATAACTTTTCATTTTTTTATGGAAGGGAAAGATGTTATACTGCACCCCTCCGTGCCACTATTTTTTTGCAACCTTCTTTTGTCTTATTTATTTGTTGTTGCATATTTTAGCTCTACTCCCAATTCCTTATTTTTATTCATTCATTTATTTGTTTGCTTGTGTTTTTTTTTATTCATTGACTTCATAATTGAAAAAAAACAATATTCTCCATAAAACCGATCCCATCTTCCTCAAACAGCAGTTGACAAAATATTTTTGTCTGATAGAATCTTCTTTTTGAATTACCTCATAAAGAATACACCCTCCAGTGTTCAACAGGGTTCACTGCTTGAGCATTTGTTGTTTTTAATATTCATAAATGCTTTAACTAATTATATAAAATCAAAAACAAAACTATTTGCTGATGATGTCAAACTACTTATTAGACCATTATCAAAAGAAATAACACAGATGGATCTAGATGAATTGTCAAATTATGAAGATATTTGGAAATAAGACTTGATATAGAAAAATGTAAAGTACTATGTATTGAATACAAAAAGCATTAAAGTTTAATATAAATCAAGCAACAGGGAATTCAAGAAAGAACATGCAATCTAAGAAATTGCTTTGATTTGGTTTTGCTACTGTCGGTTATTAATGCCAAATCCATATATATATATATATATATATATATATATATATATATATATATATATATATATATATATATATAAACAGTTCTATTTTAAACAATTCAGTTTTGCATAAGAACACAGTTTCAATATAAAAACAATTCTATTTCAAACAATTCAGTTAAGCATAAGTACACAGTTCAATATAATCGATAGCCTATTGATAGCTGTCCATGCTTTCGTTAACCTCGTTTCGATGTCCTTTTCGGTTGATTCGACGCTGCTTCTTAGGTAAGTGAATTTGTCTACTAGTTTAAGAGGGGTTCCTTCTAGAGTGGAGATGTCCCCCGTTTGATTATAGCACATATATTCCGTTTTGTGTGCATTAACATAGAGGCCTATGCCTGCGGCTGCTCGTTCCAAACTATGCAGTAGTGTTTCGGCTTGGTCGGGTGTATTTGCCAGTATCGCTATGTCATCGGCGTAGTCGGCGTCGGTAATTGTTTTTGCGGGGTACCTTCTGCTTCTTTTCTTCGTCAGCTCGAAGCCATTCTCTCTGATTTTGTCAATCGATGTTCTAAGTACGTTGTCTAGACAAATGATGGAAACCAGACCAAACCGATAAAATGAAACGCAGCTTCTACCAGGCAGCGGTCACATCGATACTGCTATACGGGTGCACTACATGGACGCTGACAAAACGGCTGGAGAAGAAGCTAGACGACAATTACGCAAGAATGCTGCGAGCAATCTTGAACAAGTCCTGGCGGCAACACCCCACAAGACACCAACTGTACGGCCACCTGCCTCCTATCACGAAAACTATTCAAGTTAGACGAACCAGACATGCAGGACACTGCTGGAGAAGTAGGGACGAACTCATAAGAGATGTACTCTTATGGACCCCCACACATGGCCCTGCAAAAGCAGGACGACCAGCACGAACATACATCAGCAGCTATGTGAGGATACGGGATGTTGTCCTGAAGACCTACCTAGGGCGATGAACGATAAGGAGGAGTGGCGAGAGAGGGTCAGGGATATCCGTGCTACCAGCGCGACATGATGATGATGACAGTTCAAAGTCAATACATTTCTATTTCAAACAATTCAGTTCATGATAAGTACACAGTTTCAATATCAAAACAGTCCTATTTCAAACAATTTAGTTTAGCATAAGTACACTGTTTGGTTCTATTTGACCCATAGATAGGACCCTATCAGGTGCTACCAATCAAGGCCAAAGTAGACCTGGAAGCGGTATCAATGAAGGGGTGCTCCGCATTCCCCAAAGTTCCTCCATAACTGGGACCTCACCATCAGATTGTTTTGAGTCATATCCAGGACACACATTGGTGGGCCTTACCCCTCTGCACAGAAGCTACCAACTGGGCAATACACAGAGTTATATTTCAAACAATTCAGTTTAGCTTAAGTACACCGTTTAGTTCTATTTGACCCATAGATAGGACTCTATCAGGTGCTACCAATCAGGGCTAAAGTTGACCAGGGAGCGATGACAATGAAGGAGTATTCTTCATTCCCCAAAGCTCCAGTATCACTGGAACCTCACCAGTAGATTGTTTAGTATCATATCTATATCTTCCTTTATTTTTAATTCTTATTTTTTCAAATTTTTTTTCTCATATAACACTTGTTGAGAGGTCTTAGTCCTCTACAGAGAAACAGTCGGTGTATTCTATAAGCACCAGCAGACTGAGCAAGGAGTTTGCTTTGATGACACATTTAAAGTGGAAAATCATGTTTTGTCTATTGTATCAAGAGCAAAGAGACTGATTGGTTAGATAGGTAGGAATTTTATTTCAAAGGGTGCTAATATTGTTTATAAACCCTTATAAGAACTCATATAGAATATGGTACTCATGTCTGGACTCCAATGTCGACATATAGAAATTGGAGTGGAATACTGAAATTGTAGGGCATACAAAGTAGAGTGACAAAAATAATAAAAAGAATAAAAGATTACAGTTACAGAAAGAGATTAGAGGAATTGGGATTAATTACTTTACCAGAAAGAAAAAAGATTAGTAATCTAATTGAAACTTTGAAAATGATTATGGTAAACATTTTTTCAATATTTCTCCTCAAAGGAGTGATTTACTCTCAAGACAGATTTCAAAAACTAAGTCTACTAATCAGTTGGAATTTTTTTGCGAATGGAATAATATATTTTTGGACTAAATTACCTAATCAAATTTTTTAAAAAAAGCAATAGTGTGGAAAATTTTAAAATTAAATTTGATGGTTTCAGAAAAAATAGTAAAAGAATTTTACTAGACCATTATGGGGAATTATTGGATGAATCAACGGGGGACATCTCCACTCTAGAAGGAACCCCTCTTAAACTAGTTGACAAATTCACTTACCTAGGAAGCAGCGTCTCATAAACCGAAAAGGACATCGAAACGAGGTTAACGAAAGCATGGACAGCTATCAATAGGCTATCGATTATATGGAAATCAGACCTAACCGATAAAATGAAACGCAGTTTCTTCCAGGCAGCGGTCACATCGATACTGCTATATGGCTGCACTACATGGACGCTAACAAAACGGCTGGAGAAGAAGCTAGACGGCAATTACACAAGAATGCTACGTGCAATCTTGAACAAGTCCTGGCGGCAACACCCCACAAGACACCAGCTGTACGGCCACCTGCCCCCTATCACGAAAACTATTCAAGTTAGACGAACCAGACATGCAGGACACTGCTGGAGAAGCAGGAACGAACTCATAAGAGATGTACTCTTATGGACCCCCACACATGGCCGTGCAAAATCAGGACGACCAGCACGAACATACATCAGCAGCTATGTGAGGATACGGGATGTTGTCCTAAAGACCTACCTAGGGCGATGAACGATAGGGAGGAGTGGCGAGAGAAGGTCAGGGATATCCGTGCTACCAGCGCGACATGATGATGATGATGATATGTTCTGTGCCATGATTTTTTAAGGTTGGTGTAAGAAGGTCCTAAAAAGTGGATGTGCTCAAGGAGGCATGAATAATAATAATAATAATAATAATAATAATAATAATAATAATAATAATAATAATAATAATAATAATAATAAAGACACAACAAAATAGCAAATGTAGGCTATGCGGTGACAGAGATGAAACCATCAATCACATAATAAGCGAATGCAGCTAATTAGCGAAGAAGGAAAACAAGACTAGACACGACTGAGTCGGCAAGGTGATCCACAGGGAGATGTACAAAAAATTTAAATTGGACAATACAAACAAATGATATATGCGCAACCCAGCACATGTCCTAGAAAATAACACACATAAACTCCTATGGGACTTTAACATACACACAGATCACCTAATCTCGGTCAGAAGACCAGACCGAATAATAATCCACCACAAAAAGAAAGAGAACTTGCAAAATTGTCGACTTAGCTGTCCCGGCTGACCACAGAATAAAACTGAAAGAATATGAAAAGAAAGATAAGTATCTCGACCTTGTTAGGGAATTGAAAAAAACTATGGAACATGAATGTGACAATTTTACCAATTGTAATTAGTGCGTTTGGAACAGTAACTAAAGGATTACTAAAGAGACTAGAGGACTTGGAAGTTGGCGGACGAGTGGAGACCATCCAAACTACTACATTATTGAGAACGGCTAGAATAATCAGAAGAGTCCTGGAGACTTGAGAAGACTTACTGTCACTCAGACTCCAGTGAAAAACCATCAGCTAACGCTGATGTGAAAATCTCTAATGAATAATAATAATAATAATAATAATAATAATAAAAGAAAGAAGACACGCCAGCATTGAATATAGCTGTGATATATCAACAGGAGGACTTAGAACTTTTCAAAAAGAACAAAGAAAGACTAATTACAGCGACCAGTAACAGCACTTACAACATAAAGACAAACATGACAACAATAATCAGGCAACGGAAATAGGAGGAAAAACAACTGTAAGGATATTTCAAGCGACAAACTGACTAAAATTGCACACGAGAAGATCTGGATATGGTTACGAAAGGGAAACCTTAAAAGGGAAAATAAATCTATTCTAATAGCAACACAAAACAAAGCTATAAGGACCACTGGCGAACACTCTACCCTCTTGACCAATGGCCTGGGAGACTGGGGTTCAATCCCAGGTCGAGTCATACCAAAGACTTAAAAAATGGTACTTAATGCCTCCTTGTTTAATACTTAGCATTATAAGGTACGGATCAAGAGTAAAATGGAGTAATCCTTCGAAATGAGTTGCACCCTCCCTACATCTTGGTGTAGTAGCTAATGAAAGGGGAGCTTTCAGGTTAACCTCGACGACAGTCGCCAACTTTATATTAAAGCGAAAATAGATTTAAAAAAAAAACAACAGAATAGCAACTGGTGATAGAGACAAAACTATTAATCACATAATAAGCGAATGTAGCAAACTAGTGCAAAGGGGGTATGACACTAAGCACGACTGGTAGGGAAGGTTATTAAAAGGGAACTGTGCAAGAAATTGAAATTTGATAATATTGCTTAATGGCATACGCACAAACCAGAATCCGTCCGGAAGAATGATACACATAAAATTCTCTGGGATTTTTAAGATACAAAGAAATCGTATAATCCCTGCCAGAATACCTGACCTAGTGATGATTAACTAAAGAAAAAGAAAGAAATTGTCGTAGAATGTACTTTGCCGTCCCGACGGACCACACAGCGAAAATCAAAGAAAGCAAAACAAAAAAGAGACAAATACTTGGACTTTGCTAGAAACCTAAGAAAGCTACGAAATATGCGTGACGGTGATACCAATTGTTATAAGAGCACTTGGAACGGTCCCCAAAGGCTTGGAAAAGGGGTTGGGGGAATTTGAAATCGGAGGGCGAATCGAGACCATCACCGCATTTTTAAGATCGATTAGAATACTGAGAAGAGTCCTGGAGACTTGAGGAGACTTGCTGTCGTTCAGACTCCAATAAAAATCATCAGCTAACGCTGGTGCAAGGAACTCACAAGGAGTATATTAATAATAATGATAATAATGCATTTTCAGTCGGATTGAGAATCGGGCTTTGTGTTGGCTATGTCATTGAGTTGATAAAACATTCTTGAAGAAAAATTTTGACACTCTTTGCTCTGTGTCATGTACTACGTCGCCGGTCTTGACAAAAATGCAAGAGACAAAGACTAGATGAATATGCGTTCAGAGGAAAGTAAAAAGTCAGACCCGTGGTCCTAAGGAAAATATCACTCACTTCATGACTGCGTTTTAACCTCCTTTCAGATCAGTCTCAAAAACAAGGACACGTGAAGTGGGATTTTTTCTAAATTGATAAATGAATTAATAAATCTTAGCCCAGTCCTTATGAGGGTAAGCTTTCGTTCGCCGACTGACTATCTCACTTGCTGATCTTTGTAAAAATCCCCAAATCTCATGTGATCGTTTCTCGGACTCACTGCGTGAGTTCCCAGAAATCACCTTTTGTTGTTGGTTAAACGGACGGCCAAAAGTTTCTCTAGCGGCCAGATGGGGACAACTAAATTAAACAATGCAATTTCATCTTTAAAAAGGCGCAATATCATATTTTAAAAAAAAAAGGCTTCATCATTGCCAAATCTATTTTCTGTCGAAAGATTAAAATTTTAAAAAAATGAGGGAGTCCCCTTGGCGTAATGGCAAAAGTGCTGAACTATGGCCTCGAAGCAAACAAGTTCGAACTCCAGTCACGGTATTGCGTTTGCTTTTGGACTCATACTCTTAAAAAAGGCATGAACCCTCTTATCCTTCTAGCTATGGGTTAGATAGTGCCACTACTGTTCTACAAAAATGTCTCTGGCATTAAATAAGCCACGAAGGTTGATATGTCATTAAACAAAGAAACCAAACCAAACCCAATTAAAAAAGAGACTAATATTTCAATGTACTGCTATCTAATAAAATTGGTTCCAAGCTGTTTCCATACTTCACAAATACGTAGGAATAATGAAACTGCTATCTAATAAAATTGGTTCCAAGCTGTTTCCATACTTCACAAATACGTAGGAATAATGAATAATCTTTTAATCTGAGACGAAGTTTCAAGAAATTCTCAATTCATACTTAATTTACTTTTGATTATATTTTTCCCAACCTTTCTTTTATACTGTGACTCATTTTTGACAGCTTTGTAATGAAAATTCCATCTTTTTGACACTTAGTTGCTAGAAAATGTTCACGATCCAAAATAAAACACTCTGTCTTCTTCATTATCATGAATGAAAAAATCAAAATGTTTCCAAAGGAGATTGCTATGATGAGAATAAAAGATGTTTTAAAATTTTATATTCTCAGCTTTACTAAGTTGATCAAGAGTCATCGAGTCTGAAATCATCATGGTCTGTACATGCTGCCAGAACCTATACCAGATGGAATCTCAATTAAACAAGTTTTCAACCGGATAGAACGCCGAACCCGCGCAGAAAATGTAGCCAATGTATTTCTTCTCGAAATTACAAGTTTATTTCTCAACTTAGTCATGCGACACATTTTTTTTTTTCTCAAAAAGCTCTATCCCTTTCATTCGGTGCATGAAGAAAGTTTTAATCTTGCAGAAACTTCAACTTCGGCACAATGTGAAAAATGCGGACTTTTCAACGCCTCTCTCAATTTCGGGAACGACCAGAAATCTAATAGAATTAAATCGAGGCCGTGCGAATTTTCACAGTTTTTACCGTTCATTGACTGCAATGCATCCTTTGATTGCGAAAGTGTAGAAGAATGATTGACTGGTGGTGAGTCAAGGTTGAATTCCATTTCGAACAACATGATAAAGTAAAAATAACTTTGGCGTTCGTTTATTGAGCCAAGGAGTTCGTTTAGTATATAAAAGTTTCGTTTTTTTTTAAGTAGCTGAATTTGAAATGCGAAGAGTAACAGTTAACAAATTTGGGGCATGGGCAAAACAGTCTCTGAACGAAGCTGTTTGTATTTCTCATAACGCTGATACCTTTGGGAAAGGCATGTATCCAATCACTCTCCCTCCAGCAATGGGTAAATAGTAGGACAGACTAGACTCCTTAACCTACCCAGGAGAAGAAAAACTCTGAATTAAAACCAGTTAAACTGCACTTTGAAAATTGATCTTGTGTCACACCTGCCCGTGCAGAGGGGTTGATAAATATATATAAATAAAAGAATGACTCTTTCTACATCGACAAAAAAAAAAACACCAAGCATTGTTTTACATGAAACCAGTCCATAGCTCAGTCGGCTGGGAGGGGCTTTGTAATACACCGACTGCATTTCTGCTGAGGGATAAGAACCCCTCATGAGTATCCTGGATATGACATTTAACAATATGAGGCAAAGTACCTATTCTTTGGCATTACTCCGAGGTCAGATCTGATCTAGAGTAATGGTACCTGTTAGGACCTCATCTATGGGTCAAATAGAATCTCATGTTTTCAAGAGAGCAATCAAGAATTTGACAGACCAGTGGCATTTGCATTGGCTGTTGGACTGGACTCCTTCTCTCACCGTTCACTATAATTGTAATTTACGAAGATATTTGCTTAGATTTGGCACAAGGCCGTGGGAATATAGCACCCAATTAGACTCGAACTCACTTGTGTAGGTTTGATAGTCCAGCTTGTTAACCATTACACCACCCCAGGCACCACTGTTCACTTTAGTTGGTCACAATGAGTAGCAGTTCTAGTCAAGGATTTACTCACTTAGGCAACTCACGTGCACCATATACAACAAAGATAAACTCGAAGACCGGAAAAAGAAATGTCGAGTTTATTCTTGAGGGTTGTTCTTTTTTTCTTTGAGGAACTATTCCGTGTCTTATATGACTTATGTGTGTGTGTGTGTGTGTGTGTGTGTGTGTGTGTGTGTGTGTGTGTGTGATTGATTTAATCGGACATCGGTGCCCGTGGTGTAATGGTTATCGTTTGGAGGTGCCCGTGGTGTAATGGTTATCGTCGTAGGAAATGGACACGGCGACACGAGTTCAAATCCTAGACGAGACTGACTGCATTTCACATAGCATTAATACCCTTGGGAAAGGTATGAATCCAATTATCCTCCCTCTAGCTATGGGTAAATAGTAAGGTAGACTAGGTTCTTCAGCCTTGGTGAGGCAACTAGTCTGGGAGAAAAAAACTCTGAATTGAAACCTGCTAAACTCCACTTAAAAATTGACTTTGTGTCATATCCTGCCCGAGCGGAGGGGTTAATAAATATAGATTTAATCGGACATACTCTTC